>PVJX010001392.1:0-10000 GCA_004027295.1 Dolichotis patagonum | reverse complement strand
ATCTCGGCTGCCATAAAATAGCACTAGATGGAATCTTTGATTTTAGCTTTAGAAGAACATAAATCAAAATCTAAAGCGCGCCTGTCAGAGGCATCACCAGGATTATCCATTGGAGAGGGGCTGGAGTGTAGGGCATCTGCGTGCATTGTTCCCACTGAACTCACCTCCTGATGCATGGAGAAAAGTCCTAGCCAAGCACTTGCTGCTGTATAAGTACTTTATCCTAAGTGACCCATAAAAAGACTTTTGAATATGAGGTTTATAACTATAGTCACAGTAATTGCATGCTTGATATGTCTGAATACAAAATAAATGGGCTGGTCTGACTAGGACCCTCCCCATTTGGGGCCCTGCCCTATTTGCCTGGTCAGTTCTCCTGTTCACATGGTAGGAAAGAGTGAGGGAAACAGGGTCTCCCAGGCAGACACACCTGTCTTCTGGAGATTACGAGATGGTGACTGTAATAGAAGAGACATGGTTAGAGGGACTATATTCTCAGGAGAAGGAATATGGTCTTATATTTAAGAACACCAAATTCATTGTTCAATGAAAATGCCAAAGGAGGACTGATATGTCCTGAGGTACTAAACAAATTAGAGAGAAGCGGAACTCAAGACTAGCCAGGTGCAGCATGCAAAGAAAACGCTGCTCAATTCCAGAGCATCTGAACCAATCTGATTTTACCCAGCTCTCTCAGGTCCCCTGGCTTTTTGTCCCTGGGCTGTGTCCCTTGCTGAAAGCAGGAGGACCTGCTGCATCATTCCAGATTATGCCCCTCCCAGTCAGTGGGTGGTCAGAATGAAAAGGATTTGCTCTTATGACTCAGGAGGAAGCAGGGCAACATTTTCCCTCTGCTGCTTCTAAGGTCGTTAGGCCAATGGCCCAGAATAGCGTCTAACAACAATGTGTCCAACGGTAAAGAAAAAGCAGTGTCCCCAGTGGCTGAGTGTGCCACTAGAAGGGGTCACTGAGAATCCAAAGACTTTTCTCCAATATGGAGAATCTCAAGACTCTGCTAACTGGTCCCTGCACTGCTCAGGTCCTCTGATCCCCTTAACCAGGCTGTTCCTATGACATTGATGGTTCCGAGGCAGCTGGGGTGCTGGTTTGTCTTTGAGTCAGCTTCAGAGTCAGTTTTCAAGCAAACAGCTGGTACAACGGATGGTGATACCCAAAAGATAAACAGCATGCATGCTTTATAGGCATCTTGACTGCTAATTTGAAGTGGAAGAAAGAGGCACCGTAATGAGACAGCTTCTCATATTTAATGTGAGTATTGCACCTGCCTTCCTAAAAGTCATGTATTACCAAGTATTAGCTACATGGCATGGCTGCTAGATCTAGTTTTGATCCCTAACTACACAAAACAATCCTTGGGCAAGTTTCACAAAAATTCCTATGCCTGAGTCTACTATCAGATATTCTGGTTGAATTAGCTTGGGATTCTTAGACATGGGAAATTGTGTGTGTGTGTGTGTGTGTGTGTGTGTGTGTGTACATGGGATTGAACCCAGTACAAAACTCAGGTTTTATACTGAACTAAATCTCTAGCCCTTTTTAATTTTTCTTTTAATTGTAGCACAGGGTTTTGCAAAATTGCTAAACTACACAATTGCTCAGGCTCTACTCAAAATTTCAGTTTTCCTGCCTTAGCTTCTCAGAGTGCTGAGATTATAGACACGTACCATCAGTGCTCTGTCTGGGGGTCCTTTCTTACTCTGGAGATTAAAACACAAAGGAAAGGTTAAGACTATGTTCTAGATCAATGACTCTCAAACAGTTTGGTCTCAGAATCCATAAGGACATAACTATTCTGATAGTCATTGAAGAGCCTGTGTGCTTAGGTTTAGCTGATTTATTTGAAATTGAAACAAAGAAACATTTAAAATATTCCACCAGCAGTTTATTTTTAAAACAATCATACCCCTATCATATACTAACATTTCTATAATGTTTTCATGAAAAAAAGTTCGAAAAAAAATTAGTGACAAGGCTAGTTGGTGTCATTTCTGTCCTTTCTGCAAACCCATGGTTTAATAAAAGACAACTGTGTTCTCAGATTTGCTTTTCCCTTTAGTCTATTGCAATCTGTGTTTCTGATTGAGTCTAGAAAGAAAGTCTGACCTCCTACAGATGGAGTTGGAAGAAGAAAGTGGACATTGATGGCCCTTTCAGATAAGTGTGGATGTCCTTCTTTGGTAGTGCACCAAAACTTGGGGACTGATGGTCTTTCAAAGGATAGCTGAAATGTAGACTCTAAAAATATATGAAGTTTCACACTTCATTTTGTTAAAAAATACTTTGCTCTACATTAATATCTGAAAAGAAATTTTTACCTTTCCACAGATTTATAACATGTAGCATTGGTCGCTAGAAAAATTATCAGTCCATGACATATTACAGACCATCCATTGTTGACACAACTCATTATACAATATAAAGAAAATCACATTCATTAGTATCTCTTTAAGTATTGGAAAGCTGTCAAGCTCACGGTGGCTCATACAAGTTTTTCAAAATTCTTGAAAGCTTGAATTTTATCATTGGCAACAAATACTGTCAGTTATTTTCCTGGAAGTGACAGAATTAATTTGTTCATTTTCCAGATAACGGCTGCCAAATAGTCAAGTTTGAATACCCATACTTTGTCTATCAGTTGTTCTTTCAAGTAAAAATGGTGCTCCTTGTACAAGCAGCAAGTTCAGCTCAAAATTCAGATGGCTACAAAAATGACATCTCTTCAGCAAGCTATTTGACTTACCATGGGCATAAGAGCTTGATTCTTATTTCGATTTCATCACAAGAAGTGTTTAAAAGGCCCAGGATCTGATATATTTTCAGTTTTTCAATCTCATAATCTTTTTAAAAAATTATTTCTTATTATGGAAAAATATATGAAATAACACAAAACTTACCCTCTTAACCTTTTCTTTGTGTGTGATACTTGGTGCTCTAACGTCCAGCTCCATCCTCACCCTTTTTATTTTAACCCTTGAGGCAAATCTCACTAAATACCCCAGGCTGACCTCAAATTTCTGATACTTCTAACTCAGCCTCCTAAGTATCTGGGACTTCATGTACGTGTCATCTCAATGAGCACATCTTCACCATTTTTAAGTGTACATTTCAGAGACCTGGAGTGAATTTCCCACTGTGTGCAGCCATCACAGCCACCCACTGAAATCTTTATCTCCCAACTTAAATTATACTCATTAAATGATAACTTCACCTCTTCTCTCTGCCTTTTCTGTGACAACCACTATTCTACCTTTTACCACCATGATTTGGACTACGCTAAGTACCTTCAATAAGTGAATCATGTAGTATTTATCTTCTTGTGACTGGTTTATGTCACTTAGCATAGTATCTGTATGGTCCATTCATGTTGTCTTGGGCAGGATTTCCCTTCTTTGAAGGCTGAATGATGCTCCATTGTATGGTTATACCACAGCGGGCACAACATGAAGTGATACTTACTTTATAGAGTAATAAAGTATATGGAAAACAACAAAGTCTTCAAAAAAGGAAAGTGGAAAAAAATATGCAGTAAACACTTCCATTTGTCAGATACAATCACTGTCAGCATAGATGTTGGTGAATATTCTTCTAACGTTTTCTTACAAAAGCCCTATTCCTGACATGTTCAGAATTTTAGGATGTAGGTCAAGGATTGCAAGATACTTTATTGGATAAATCTTGCTAATATCTTATATTGTAGTCAGGCTTTATAAGGGAATATACTCAGTACAGGACACATAGCTTATAGGATTATTTTATAATAGTCACCCAAAGAGTCAAAGGCAAAGGAGAGCATTTGGGAGACCTGTCCACATACTAGAGTCTTAAAGGATGTAGCTGAAGGCCTGGATCCCACAGCAATATGTTGCATGAGTCCAGCTGAAGACCTAGAGCCCACGGCAATGTCCTCCATGAGTCTAGCTGAAAGCCTAGAGACCACAACAATGTCTCATGCAAGTCTGTGCCAAGGATCTGCACTGGGAAGGTTCAAAGGTCAGTGGTGGAAGTTACAAAGTCTGCACCAGCAGGATGAAGGATGTGTGCCTGCAGGCTGAGGGACAGCAAGGACTGGAGCTCCCCCAAAGAGACAATGAGGACCCGAGCTCCTCTGATGATGAGAACAGCTGAGCTCATATCAGGAAAACCAGCGCAACAAGCTTCTCCAGGAAAATAAAATAGCACACCATCTTCTCCTGCAGTTCTCTTTTTACGCTGTTGACAACCCTCAGGTGGGCCATCAACACCCAGCACCACGCTGATTCAGTTCAACTGGTTGTTACGAGTTGACCATTAGTTAATCCACCACATCTTATAAACAATGAAAACAGGAGATAGACTAAGGATTACAGGAACATTTTGAAATATACATTTAATTAATGATGGTAAAGTATTTAGGAGACATTTATTTTTCATTTTTACCCAAACCATCTTGGTAAAAAGCATGTGAGAATTCCAGACTTCTTACCTTTAACACCGTGATTTCTAAAGTGCAAGGAATGCTGGTCTCACACTGGCTGGCAGGCAGATTCCATGAAGTAGTATCTGCTTAGCGCCTAGTGCAACAGTAAAGATCTGGAGTGTCCCACAAAGTCCTCTGTGCTGAAGGCTTGGTCACAGGCTTCAGCACAGAAGCCCTAATAGTAGGTAATGGAACTAAGAGGTGGGGCTCTGCAGAAGAAAATAAGATCATTCGGGAGAGTGCCTTTGAAAGAATATTAGGCCTGGTTCCCCCTCTTCCTGCCCTTTGCTTCCTGACGACCATGAGGTAAGTATTTTCCTTTGCCACATGCTCCCACCATGATATGCTAACCTGCCACAGACCCAAAGGCAATGGGCTCAAATTGCCATGGGCTGAAGTAGCTGAAACATGAACCAACCATCCCATTTTTTAAGTTGATTCTCTAGGATATTTTGTTAGATCAGTGAAATATTGACTAATATCTAGCAAGGGACAGGAACAGTGGCAAGGTAGCAGCTGTTTAATCCATCTTAGTGTTAGTAATAACAACAGTAAGAATAGCGCTCATGTCTCCTGGATACTTTACCTACCTTATCTCTATAGAGTCTCACAAGGTGATGAGAGCAGAGGCTGCCTGAGCCTTGTCCATTTATCAGACCAGCAAGGAGAGGCACAGAAACTCCAAGGGACTACTCAAAATTGTCTAGTGGACAAAAAAAGAAGGCTTCAGATGCTAGAGCCAGCACCACAAACTTTACTAGAGAGAAGATACTTGGAGTACATCCCCACACATCCCCTATCTGCTATTATCACATGTCACACTATTCTATTGCTCCTTTAATATTTCCTCATTAAAAGGCTCACTTTCTTCTAGTTAGTGGTTAAAGTGAAAGTTATATGACTACCATAAAAGTAAAAAAAGCGTTACATCCCAACAGAAGACAACAAAATTAGGGAGATGGCTATCTTAATGAAGGCTGCCCACTTAAAATCCAACCCACTTAAAATCACCTCATGGTTGCCCAAGAGCATTCTCACCCTCTATGGGCTCTCTGCTTTGGGTGGGGCACTGAGGATTTGGGGAGTTGTAAGATGATGCTCTAAACATCTGCAGCCCTGGCGACAGCTGGGGACTATTACAGACCGGATACACAACTGGGTGAATATGACATCATTTGCATTCTTGCAATCTAAATCCAAGACTTCAGGACAGACTTCTACATGCACAAATATTTATAGGTGTAAATGCAGGAGATGCAGAGATCAGATGGATAAGCACATAGGATGGGGGTGACTGAGATGATCTTAAAATGAAGCTGATTCTGTAGAAACCAGAGCTGCGACGGACAGGAGCCCAAGACAAGGCACCTTGGTAGCCATGAGGAGGGTGCTGTTGGGTGACCTGGTTTGAGGAAGTATGAGTAATCACCCTAGTACTTAGTGGATGTACAAAGCCCTCACTGGCTGATTCCAGAGCTCAGTGTCTATGGAGCCCTTTTCCCTGGGAGCCCTTAGAAGGTAAAAACAGGAACAAGACAAGGTAGTGACAAAGGGGGAATTAACCTGGGTTACCCATCACACCTGCTCCCACCAGCCTTACAAAGGAACACTTAATTCCCACAAAAGAGTAAACAGATGTTGTCCCCTTAATAAAGCACCGATCTTTAAAAACCATCATCCTGGCCAAATGCCATGGCCCTCCCTAAGAAACACAGAAGGCCATGTGGCTGGATTAATTAATACCCAGAGGTTCCTGACCTTTTCCCGGGCACATGGACAACCAGTCCCCCCAAGACAGATGACCTGCTGGCTCGCCTTCTTCCATGATGTATGTGTGTCCTTCTTATGCAAGAGATGTGGGACAAGGATCCAAGTCTCCAGTCAGGCCTGCTTTCTGTTCTGGAATAAAGTAAACATAAAAATAAAAATAAAGCCTGCCTGTCCTTGGCTTTCCTCATCACACAATTAGAGCCTTATAAGAAATTTGACTTTTGCTCCAACAACCAAAGGAATTTTGCTCTTTTCTACAATGCTATTTTTTTCTCTTTTTCCTCAAACAATAACTTTTGCCTCAGTGCCACCCAATGTGCTCTTTCCTCTGCTTGGGACAAAGCATGAGCTGAGCCAGGGTCCTGACTAAAGGGCTGGCTCCTCGTTTTGTGCATGTCAAAGGAGCCAGTGCCTCAAGATGAGGTGCTGGGAGAGTCCCTTGTTCATGGTCAAGTAGATTATTGAGACCAAGAAAGAGAAATGCGTGGACCACTGGGCATCTCTCCTCACCCTGCACCCTCCCCTCACCCTGCAAAGCTACTTCCACATACACTGGGATTTTACTATAACAGGCCTGACCCTGTTGTTTTCCATTTTGTATTAAAGTTATGTTAAAGCAGTCCCCAAGCATATAGAGAATAAGGTGAGGAGACCCCATGGACACCATGGTTAAGGTAGGTATCTCACTTTGTTATATTAGATCACATCTATAATCCAGTTTCACAGCCTGAGGCCAGAAAAGCAAAAACATAGTGACTTGAACCATTCAGTAACATAATAGGAGCTGAAACACTGGAGTACATGAAATCAGCTGCAGAAATGATGAAAACATATGGAAAAGAACTATTTAATCTAGGACAACAAAAACATTACAATATTTTTGTAAGTAAGGTAGGAAATAAAAACAGAAAAAATATATAAGCATCATTTTATAGATGAAAAAAATCTCTGCTCTCTTGCCTGTCAGTACAAGGAAGCAGTGAAAAGGCAGATATTGGAGTCCAGCTTCAGATACGCATGATAGTATACAAAGCATGATGGAAGCATACAGTGAATAATTAAATTAAAAAATTTAGAGTAAAAGATACATTGCTATTGATCCTCTCAAAATACTGCTCCTTACTTCAAACATACTTATACCATTTTTCTATTTTTATTAAAGGTTTTTTTTAATTACACTATTGCCATATATAAGGAATGCGTTCATTCTGGGGAATTGGTACAGGCACATTATCACACTTTAATCTTCTTTGCTTCCCCTTAACCTTGTCTCTTTCCATTCTGCCTCCATCCCTACATTGCTTTGCCACTTTCTCAAGCAATTCTGGAAGTTATCTTTCTTAAGTGTCATTAGTTGTACTGTTGTGGCTGCTTCGATATCCAGAATCAGTTTGAAAACTTAAATGTTCATGGTCATTGTCAGTTTGGAGATGAATCAGATGTCACAGATGCCAGATTCAGTGAGTAAGGTGGATGAGGACGTGCTGTGATGTTTGTATGAGCCTGTTTTTGCACCGGATGGCTCGGGGCAGCAGCATTTACTGTAACTTTGGTCACGCCTCATAAAGACACGAAAGAGGACTTCCAGAACTGCTTCAAGAAGTGCCAAGGGGACCTAGGTACTGAGGGAGATGGGAGGGATGGCAAGAGTAGGGGAAATAAAATAAACTAAGAGACAATATGGACACTTCCCGACTCCCCAGGAAGAATGTATTCATTATATATAACAATCATGTACTAACAAAAAAAGAAAAAAATCTTTAATTTATAAAATGAAAACTGGGATAAGTATTCAAAATGCAGGAGTAATTAGAGGGGAATTAACTGCAATGTGTCATTTATTGCAATAAATGTTTAAAATTTAAAATTCAGAACGAGGGATATAGCTTAGTGGCTAATTCTGCCAGCTTAGTGGCCTGGCAAGTGTGAGGTACTGAGTTCAATCCTTGGTACCCTAAATAAATAAATAAATACATAAATAAATAAAATTCACTTTATATTTTTGTAGACCAGCTACTTGGCCTCAATAAACTGAGTTCGAGTTTTCTGACTTTGTCTCAGTGATGGTTTCTTTAGGGAGTCTGGAGAGAATCAAAAGAAAGGTGTGGTTATCAATCCCACACATTTAAACATACATGCTGTTATATCCTTTAGAGCATTTTCTTTTCCTCCTTTTGCTTTTTAAGTACATTATCTGTTTAGTTATATCATGATTCAGCTTGCTCAGTACCTTACTGATCTGTTTTGTTGTTGTTATTTCCTTTTTAATCACCTTATATAATTCTGTTGTTTTGTTTTTGAGTTTCTCTTCATCCATGTCACATGGATCAACATTGATGGAGTTGGGAGTTTTTGGAGGTATTTTGGAGGTATCGCCAAAACGGCGATAAAAATATCTGCCCCCGGGAAGTGGCAAATACTACTTCCAGGATGCAGTTCCTGGGAACCTGGAGTTCTGATGTCTGAGAGAAAGAAAAGAGGGATGTTTCAGCTCCAAAAGAAAGTGAGATAGAATTAACCTTCCCCTTCCATATTAGACAGCTTTCCTATTGCTGGATAAAAAAATCCTCACAATCACAATTTGAAAGAGGAAACACTCGATTTGGCCCATGGTTTCGGAGGAATCAGTCTGTACTTTGCTGGCTCCATGCTGAAATATCATGATGGAAGGGCATGCAGAGCACAGATGCTGGGTCCATGGCAGCCAGGAAGCACAGCAGTGGGAGAGCACCAGAGAGGAAGGGGAAAGGAACCAATGCAGATGCCAAGACCACACCTCCGTGACCCACCCAGAGGCGCCCAGAAGAGCTCTTTACTAATTCCTTAGTTGACTCCTAAACAATCAAGTTGACTACTTTAACTGCCACACCTGTCTTTTTTTAAAAATTTTATTTAAAGAGAAAAAAAAAGCAAAACAGAGAAAAGGGTAGAAATAATACAGAATTTCAAAGAAAACATTAAGAAATCACTACTTGATAAATTACATATTGTCTTCTTAGAAATAGTTGTTCATGTTGCAAAATTCAGGCATACAAAGTGGACAAACAGTGAGGCTGTAAACAGTTCTGTTCAATGATCCAACAAAAACTTGGTAACATGGTTATCAATCCCACTATTTTGAAGATAACGAGATATACAGTGGTGCCTGTTACTGTTGTCCTGGTGACCTGCTGTGATGTTCTGTGCCAATTTCACTATACGGTCTCAATTGGCGTTATTCCATCCTGTTTTGTTGTATATTACTACCTCCAAGTTAATAAAAATTAAATAAAAATAAAACAAGAGAACATGAGAAAATAAGGTAACAAAATACCTCCAAAAACTCCCAACTCCATCAATGTTGATCCATGTGACATGAATGACGAGAAACTCAAAAACAAAACAACAGAATTATATAAGCTGATTAAAAAGGAAGTAACAACAACAAAACATATCAATAAGGTACTGAGAAAGCTGAAACATGGTATAACTAAACAGATAATGTACTTAAAAAGCAAAAGGAGGAAAAGAAAATGCTCTAAAGGATATAACTGCATGTATGTTTAAGTGTGTGGGACTGATAACCATATTACCAGGTTTTTGTTGGATTGTTGAACAGAACTGTTTGCAGCCTCACTGTGTGTTCACTTTGTATGCCTTAATTTTGTAACATGAACAGCTATTTCTGGGAGGACAGTACATGGTTTGTCAGCTAGTGATTTCTTTATGTTTTTTTTTTTTGAGGTTCTGTATTGTTTCTACCCTTTTTTCTGT
>PVJX010001391.1:0-165285 GCA_004027295.1 Dolichotis patagonum | reverse complement strand
GTGGGGGTGTGGTATGTTTGGTTCTAGGGCCGCGCCCCGGTAGGCAGCAGGCTGCTTACTGGTTGGCTCCGCCCCCTAAGTTCCAGCATGGCGCAGATCTCAGGAGAGGCTCTTGCTTCTGGTTTCCCCGCCCTGGGGTGGCCACAGCTCCCCAGACCACAGTCACTTTCCAGGGCAGCAGGCTGCTTACTGGTTGGCTCTGCCCCCTAAGTTCCAGCATGGCGCGGATCTCAAGAGAGCTCTTGCTTCTGGGTTCCCCGCCCTGGGGTGGCCACAGCTCCCCAGACCACAGTCACTTTCCAGGGCGGCAGGCTGCTTACTGGTTGGCTCGGCCCCCTAAGTTCCAGCATGGCACGGATCTCAGGAGACGCTCTTGCTTCTGGGTTCCCTGCCCTGGGGTGGCCCTCTGTAGGGTTTTTATCATGAATGGGTAATGGACTTTGTCAAAAGGTTTTTATGCATTTATTGAGATGGTCATGTAGTTTTTGTCTCTGGCTCTGTTGATGTGATATATTACATTTATTGATTTGTGTATGTTGAATCATTATTGCATTCCTGAGATAAATCCCACTTGGTTATGATGTATAATCTTCTTGATGATTTAGTACATTCTATTTGCTAGTATTTTATTGAGAATTTTTGCATCAATGTTCATTAGTGAGACTGGTCTATAGTTCTTTTTGCTTGGGTCTTTCTGTGGTTTTGGTATCAGAGCAATACTTGCCTCCAGGAATGAGTTAGGGAAGATTGCTTCCCTTTCAATTTCATTGAAGAGTTTGAGGCATATTGGTGTTAAATTTTTTCTAAATTTCTTGTATAATTAAGCTATAAATTCTAGTAGGGATAAACTTATGCTAATATGGCAATTTAGGGCCACAATTTCCATATTTGCAATTTGACATCTACCCCATAAAATGTTTCTATTTTCTTTTTGTTGTATTTTTTCTATTTTTCAAATGTAAGATAAAATTTTTATATATAAATTGTACATGTTTAGATTACTTTTCACAAATGGATACATCAAGTAACCAACAAAAAAGTCAAATCATAGAATATTTTTGTTATCATTCAAAGTTTCCTTGTGCCCTGTATTTGTCAGCAGTGTGAAGAGTCAGTGGTCTGCAAGAGAGCAGATTTAATGTGGGACCCATAAATTTACAATATTTGCTCTCAAAGTCAATTGTAGAAGAGTGCTATGATCTGTCTGCATGCTGGAGACTCCAAGGATTTGGTCAGGGGCTTGGAGCCCATGGCAATGTCTGTGCAAGTTCGTGTCTGCACCAAAGAGTTGAAGGATCTGCGCCAGAAGGCATAGGGATCTGTAGTGGAGCCAGGAAACAATGCTCAAGATGGAGCTGAAGACCAGAGCTCTCCTGAAATAAACAGCAACCACTTCAGCAACAAAAGGACCTGAGCTCCTCCACCAGGGGCAGCTGAGTTCTCATCAGGAAAACCAGCCTCAACAATCTTCTCCAGGAAAATCAGCAAAGAAAATCCTTCCCTCTTGTTCTCCTTCTATGCCTGTTCTGAGAACAATCATCAGGTGGTTTCCATGCTCAGAAGCATACTGACAATTCAGCTGGGTATTCCTATTTAGGAGGATCACTAATCAACCCACCGCAGTCCACCCCTGGTCAACTGATAACCAGACACATTTCTTTAAACTATAGTCTCTAGTGGCATATTTGTAAAGAGTTCGTGTCTTGATCTATTCTGATTTACATTAATAAAGTAATTACATGTATGCAATTCTTACTGCACGCATTTTCACGCCAGAGACAAATATTTTCAAAGTGTGCTCAAAATTCAATGTTAAAACCACAATACTTTGACTAATTTAATTACAAATGTGTGTCTAAAAACTACAACTATACATACTTTACAATGACTCCCTTTTGTCTGTCTCATTCTAAAATCTAATTTATTTATTTTATTGACATTGTATGCTCTTAAAAATTAATATTTTGCATAGAAATAGTGTGTATACATTAAACATATGGTTTCAAATTTTAAAACTCCCTTGGTTTTCATTTGTGTACATGATTTAGCAATATTAAAAAACTAATAGCACATCTGTGAGCATAATATTACTACATTGAGGTCATTTTAGGAGCTATTACAGTCACAATCTTTGCTTCCCATTAACTTCAACAACAGAGCACAGGAACACTAGGAAACACCCCAAGAGGTCTCCTGCTCTCCAAATACACTCTTCCCCTCTGGTAAAAGGCCTCAGATCATTTTTCCATTGTCTTGCTGCTTTTTCACAACCACCTTCTCCTCTGGTGCAATCCACAGCTTCTCTGGAGCCTACATGCTGGTGTGGGGATACTCAGACTGAGTCAAATCTCAGGGGATGTAAGGATGCTCCCGAACAGCCCTGGGGACATGACCTTGTTGTCAGTGTGGGCAAACATCAGGACATAATTATTTAGCCCAGACTTAGCAGTTGACACTAATACACTATGCGTGTATCAATGAGGCCAGCATGTAAGAATGTAAATACGTGGTAACAACCTGTATAAAAATATACAATAAAGATGCGGGTGGCTTTTGTGCTCTGCTTTACTCCATGCTGCCTGCTGTTGTTGCTGATGTCTCACACACGTGCATTTTTCAACCTTGGGACCTCACCCTCAAAAATCTCTCTTGCGCCCCCTGAGCAGCCAAACATCTGACCAAATGCTCCAACTCACCCTGCTGACTCTCTACTCTCATTCTCAACATAGATCCAGCCAAAAGCCCTCAATGGTAACCATGCTTTCCTCCTTAGACTGCATTGAAATTTTTCTGACACTCACACAGTATCTCAAACACAAGCAAAGCTCAGACCAACTTCCTCCCGAAGCACAGTGTACATGCATCCAATGCTGTCCTCATCAGAAACCACCTGAGTCTCTCCTATCTGGTGACATTTCTGTCAGTACTCTGGTTTTCTGGGCTCACTCCCATATTCTTGAGACTTTTCTGAGGCCCCTCTTTGGTGCAGCTTTCAAAAACTTTCCAGCTTAATTCAAAAAGCTCTTAAGTCATATGGCAACATCACAGCAACAGCCCCACTTTGTAGTCAGGATGTGGACGTCCCCATTGTGACCTTGGCCCTGATCCCTAGCAAACCTGGCCTGAATTTTAAATTTTTGAACTTAAAAAAATTGAATAAACAGAGTCATATAAGATACATTGTTTTATTTTGCTCAGCATTATGTTTTTTAGGTTCATTTAAGTTGAGCATATCAGTAATTCATTACTTGAGGTTGCTGGCTTGAGTAGTGATGATACATTCATTCATTTCACTCATTCATTCATTCATTCATTCATTCATCTATTTACCAGATGTTTGGAATGTTTGCAGTTTTTGGTGAAAGCAAATAAAGTTACCATGCATGCTTGTTTTGGATCTTTGTGTGGATATATGTATTTATATTTCTTGTGTTTAGAAACTGGAATTGTTGATTTCTATAGGAGGTATATGTTTAAATTATCTGCCAATGTAAGAGGATCCAGTGGGTCTATGTTCTCAATAACTTCAGTCTTGTTAATTTTTCTTTTTAAATTTCAACACTTCTACTTGGTACCTAGTTGACCATTATAACTTTATTATGAATTTCCCTGAAAACTAATAATCCTAAGCCCTTCTTAATATGCTTGCTGCCTAGTCAGATAATTTTGTTGGTGCATGTCAAAATATATTGTTCTTTTAAGTACTGAAAAAAGAGGGTTGGTATTTTTTTAGAGTTATAAGAGTTTTAAAATGTCTCCTGGATGCAAATGCTTTCCAGATATTTATGAAAAATATTTTTCTTAGTGTTTTGTGTATCTTTCCTTATTTTGAAAAACAGACATTTTAACTATGTTAAATTGAGTTTGTACATCTTTAAGCTCACTGATCTCTTCTCCAGTATCTGGACTGCTATTAATCACATGTGGTTTAAAATTTCTTTTTGTTATTTTATTTTTTACCTCTAAAAATTCTATTTTATAGCACCTGTTTTGTCCTGATTATGTTCATGTTTTTCATTGGATCTTTCAACATACAAAGAAGCATCTTTATTTAATTGTGCTAATTCTACTATTGCTGACATTTGTGTCTGATTCTACTGGCTAATATTTCTCCAGCCTTTGGGTTCACACACAGTAATTATACATATTTATGGAGTTAGGATAACATTTCAGAACACGTATGTAATGTGCAATAACCAGAGCAGGGTAATTGGTATATACATATATATATATTTGGTACCAGGGATTGAACTCAAGACCTTGCACTTGCCAGGCAGGCACTTATGCCACTGAGCTAAATCCCCAGCCCTGCTTCAGATATATATGATTTCATTATGCTGTGCACATTTAGAATCCTCTCTTAGTTATTCTGAAATATACAGTTAACTGTTGACAATCACCCTTCAGTGCTGCAGAATGTTAGAAGTTGTTTCTCTTATCCAACTGCAGCCCTGTATTCTCTCCTTCTCTCTCTTTCTCACATCCTCTTTGGGCTAGGGTAACCACTACTCTATTCTCTACTTCACTGAGATGGAAGTTTTAGCTTCAAATGTAAATTTTGGATGCAAGTTCTTTGTCAGATAAATGATTTCAACTTTTTCCCATTCAGTATGATCTTTCTTTCATCTTTCTTTCCTTTCTTTTTTTCTTCCTCCCTTCCTTCCTTCTCCTTCTTCCTACCCTCCTTCCCTCCCTCCCTCTCTCCTTTCCTTCATTCCTTTTCATGCTGGGATTTGAATTTAAGGGTTCAGCTATGGTAGGCAAGTGCTCTGCCACTGAGCCACATCCTCTGTCTTTTTATAAACTCTTTATTTTGAGACAGGATCTTGCTAAGTGGCCCAGACTGGGCTTAAATTTATACTCTTCCTGCCTTAGCCTCCTAAACTCTGGGATTACTGGCACACACCATAGTATTCTCATTTTTTCTACTGGCCAGGAGAAATAGCTCATGTTAAAACTTTATAGACATCCACTTAATAGAAAAAATACTCATATGTTTCTAATCTATATTGCTTAAAAAGAAATCAAAATTAACATCTTATAGTCATCATGCTTTTACTTTTTCTTCTACGTTAAAGTATGTTTAAATTCATCTTTGGAGTGCCACTGTGCACTAATGAGCTTTCACAGGAGAGCTTGTTAAAATTAATGATAAGACTATAGTGATTATTTTGATGCTCAAATCTTCCAGCTTGGTGGTGTTAGGCCCCTTAGTTTGGAACTTTTCTCTTTTAAGCAGTGTGCTCCATAGCCACTTTTAAACTCTAGCCATCAGTTTTTTTTCTCTAGATTTGTCAAAACATAAAATGGAGTGAATAAGTGTTTTCTTTTTTTGTAAATCTCCATTTTTGAATCTAATTTTGAATGTTTTTAAGAGTTATTATACTCCCTTTCTCATTACTATGACTCATGATAATAATACCCTCTCCCACCCCCGCCCCATCCCATTTTCTATGATTCTGTTGGTTTCTTCTCCATTTGATGCTTACCTTCCAGTTAATCTGTTTTCCCACTTGTTTTGTTCCCAGTTCCCAATTCAGCTTTCTGCATGCTGGAGGCTGATCTATTTGGTCTATGCTAGTAGCTTCATTGTCCCATGACTTATTGTTTGACTCAGCTAATAAAAGACACTAACAGGAGATTGGGGAAACTGAGGTTTCCAGGAGCAAGTTTGAGTTACAACCTGTCCCCTCTTTGTCTCTGTGTTCAGATGGTAAATTCTTCTATAGCGCAGTTTCCGGCAGAGAATTTTCTTCCTCTTCATGCTTCAGCTCTAGGCTATTGTCTTAATACTCTTTCTCTGCTGGGACACAATACCTTACCCTTGGGAAGGACAACATGACTCCTGGGGAAGTTTATTTGGCTCACAGTTTGTAGAGGTTTCACCCAGCAGTCAGCTAGCTCTAATGCAGGACAATATGGCAGAGGAGAAACAGCTCAGAGCATTGCAGGCAGGAAATAGAGCCAAGATCAAGAGAAGATTCATTTCAGGCTGCACCCACAATGAGCCATCTCTTCCCACCAGGGCTCATCTCCTAATTGCACAATTAGCTATAAACCTGTCATTATTGGTCCAGTATCACATATCCATGGTCCAGTGTCACACGTTCATGACTCAGTCACCTCCCAAAAGCCCCACCTAGAAGTGCATGAGGCCTTGGGGGGACATCTAGACATAAATTATAACAGCTATGTTACTGTTATCACTATTGCTAGTTTCTGAGTACCTCCATATCATTAAGGGGTTCTTGTAATTCTATCAATGGTCATAACTTCTTTTTCATTAAATCCTTTTGAATGGAATTCTATTTCCTGATGAGATACTGACATCATAATTATCACAAAATCCTCATAGCTTACTGTTGCTAAGGCTTGAGCATTCAGCTTAGAGCTCCTGCACTGTCTGGTAATGTTCTGATAAACATTGTGGCATATATATGAGACGAGCTACTCCTTCTTCTCTTGGAAGCACTAAAGTTATCATGGGTGTTACCCTGAAGAGGGTATGCTGGACTTTTATACATCTAATGACCAGCTTCTTACCATCCAGCGAATCACTCTAGCTCAGAAATAAGAGATAAACAGGTGGCAGGATTCTTTTAGTTTTAGAAAAATTACCTTTTTACAAAATAACCTTTGAACCCCTAGTAATAGTTACTATTCTTAACTCTTCAGGTAGGAAAGCAGAAAGTCACTAAGATCTTACAAGCTGAAGATAAGGGATAAAGAACTTAAAATGACAGCATCAGAATAACCCAACAAAAAATTAATTGGCTTTGTTTACAAAAACAGCATCAAATAAACCAAACTTCTGTCTCATATCTCTGTTTATAAATGTTTGGTTTTGTCCAGGTTCAGATCCCTTCTCCACGATGTTGGTGGTGGTGGTTTTCTCTTCTGGGGATGTGTTAGATCTGAACTCTTGACCCCAGCAGAAGTAGGAAAAGTTATATCCACGTCCACTCCAGAATTCCTATCACTGTTGCCTTACTAACCCTCACTTTGGTACTGACCTGATCTGTCCCAGAATGCCTGAAGTGAGCTTGAGCCATTTTGGTTATTTGTGTTTGGGAATTATTTTCCAAAGTGAATGACCAAGCACCATTCTTCTCCTCTCTCTTGCAATTGAACGGTGGGCTCTCTTCCAAAAATAGGTTGAGGAAAGCTAGTTCAGTCTTCTGATGTCAGTGCTATGGTGGACAGATGAGAGGTATGTATGAAGTTTTCTTAGAGGATAGCCACAGTGCCTCTTCATAACGGATCATCTGTAGCCCACTGCCTATATTTTATTATCTTTTTACTTTCAGGAGTAGAATGGCTATGATGGTAGGAATCTTCCCTTTTAGGCACATTACAATGCTCTGCTACATTAAAGGCCTCTGTTAATTTGTGTCTTGCATTCATATCCCTGGAATGTAAGTTCACCAGTTGACTCTCCTTAACCAAGAGAAGTGGTACCATATAAGTTCCATCTCTAAATCTTAAGAAGGCCTGGAAGCACTTATGTTTGCTTTTTTTGAGATTTTTAGTCTCCATGTAAGAAATCTGGTTACCATTATAGAGATACCACGTAGAGAAATCACATGGAGAGGTCACCTAGGAAAGAGGAGACCATGACACTGTATAGAGAGCATGTGGGAGAGGAATTTAACAGTCCTGGAGGGTCTAGCTGAGGCCCGCCCTCAGCTGATTACTAAAGGAATGCAACTGTATGAATACCTGTTAACTGAGTGAGCTAAAGAACCACATTTCTGTGCTTAGAATGACACACGCAGATGTCCAACATGCCAGGAAATCCAAGCGGAACGGACATACACAAACACATGCACACACATGCACACACTGTAACCTACATCCATAGGATGCTGAGCACATGCCCATTTAGCAGATTACCTCTTGGTTGAGCTCTTGATCTTTATTCTCCTGGTGGAGTTCATTCCTCTCCTATTTCCCAGGGGGACACTGTGAAGCGTGTCCAAAATTCCAGATACAAGACAGTAGGCTGAGAGAGAGAGAGAGAGAGAGACAGAGACAGAGACACACACACACATACTAGGGTTTACCTTTTTACTTGTTTCCTCCTCTAAATTTTGGTTTCCTATTTGGGCATGTTCTCCATGGCTTCACTATTTACCACTATTACAACAATAGTGTAATCCTTGGCGTTACTTTAGATTCCAGATCTAATGAGTGGGGCGATGTTACATGTCTTTGTGAGAGTCCTAGACAGGGCTCTCCTTCTCTCCAGGGCAAGTGGTTGTTTCTAGGGATGACAGTGCCTGAGATCTTCAGTTTCAGAACTTGGCTTTGCCAGCATCATCATTAGCATTGTTGTTAAAGGTTCTAGTTCCCCACTTCTGGGCATAATCTGGGCTTGAATCCCTTTCTGGTAGGATGCTGCCACAACTTGAAGGGAAAGTGAGGCAAGATGCAAGACCATCTAGCACTCTCTTGTGCTCTGCCAGGGGTGGCTTAGTGGTCACGTCACCAGCCAAGGTACTGAAGTAAGGTGATGTGGAGCCAAGTTTCTTGCTGACCCTCAGACCTGAAATATAATAAGAATATTATTTCCAACTGTTGATGTTATGATGCTTCATATAACTGGAGTATGATCCAGCCCATCTTGTCTGACCCATATACCCAGAGGGGTCACTCCTGCTGTCGCCCTTTTGTTTCTTATTTCAGTCTCCATAGTCAAAGCTTTTGTTCGTGGGAATCATACAGGCCTTATTTCTATTGTCTGCTCTTCTGAATGAGCCCTTGAATGCCAAATGAACATCAAAACCCTTCAGTTAATATTTGGGGCTTTTTCATACGTTGTTTCAGGCTTTTACACCCTATTTGTTTCTTCCTATTTCTGTGTAGACAGCAAATTTCAGCTAAGTAGGGCTACTGTTTGACCTATGTGTTTGGTACACATTTTTTTTTCCTGTACACAGCATAATGATTCAGAATAGGTGCTGAATGATTCAGAATAGGTGCTCTCTCTTATGAGCCAGAGAAATTGGGCCCAAATTCTGCTGCTTTCAGTTCTCGCTAACTGTGTGACCAGGAGCAACTCATTTACTCTTTCAGAGCTAGTTTAGGCCTTAATAAATGGGAAACATAGGCTCTTTCTGGCAGTATCAGGGTGAGAATTAATGAGAACAAGTTTGAAATGTTCAGCACAGTTCTTGACTCAGTGTAGCTCAAGACCTCAAAGTCCTGAGTTTCACTCATTCTCTCAGAAAGGGGTCTCTGAAGCGGCCCTGCAAGGGCAGCTTAAATGCTTTGTTGTATCAGCTGTACTTTTATTGCCAATCTTCTTCCTTCTTCATTGGCAGCACTACCTACATACCATCTCCTGTCACTGGTACCTCTTTTAGACCTTGAATTATGACCTGACATATGTCTTAGTGTTTTATATATATTCTTTTATGATTTATTAGGCCTTAAGCCTCATGAAGATAAAATTTACATCTGCTTGTTACTTACATATGTCTTAACACATTCACTAGTAGGCTTGGAACTCATCCTAAGTAAGAACTGAATGGCGACTCTGAATGATTATTGAGTGGAAATTCACCACTCTGGCCTGGGGTATACCACAGCCATTTCTACATTCTCCAGGTCCTTAGTCTCTACCCAATATTTTATTAGAGGGACAAGGATAAAGAGGCCAACTTTGGAGCCCCTAGTGAGCAAGATACATTACAAACACTGTCTAACTGAATTTTCAGTGTAGCCCTTCCAGGCAAGCATTTGTTAAACTCATGTCCAGGGCCACAAAGGTGATAACTAGAAGAGCTGATGTGTGGGCTTCTAGAAGCCCTGCTGTTTTCATTACATGTTTTCATTTTTGAATCAAGGCCTGTAACAATTTTTCCAACTTTTTCTTGAGCCCTCAGGCCAACTCATTTTCTGCTCTGACTCTATTTAATAAGATGGAGATGTTTTAAAATATGTGGTTCCTAACCACACTGTGATTTTTTTTTTCCTTTCAAAACAGACAGAGATGCTCAGGGTGAGAGTACCTAACAACTCCAACACGACCCTGAGAATCAATGAGACAATGGGTTTGATTTACACAAACTTTACCCCAGCAACATTACAGTGTAAGCATAACTGGGATTCATGGCTGCAAATGGAAAGTAATGAACTCAGCTAAATCCTGTGAGTTACCAGACAATATTCCTGGGGAAAAGAGAAAGAGCTTCACCAGGGACATTGTCTCCAAATCAGTATCTCCCTGGATAGTTAAGGACTGCAATTAGCATTTGCTGAACAAATGGGAATGAGGGAGACTTTTGGAGGTTATCAGGGAGGAGTAGAAAAAGGCAGTGTTAGTTAATTGCTCTTGGCCAGGAAGTGCTGTTCCCTGATTTTAGTGCCTGGTCACTTGCTGACCTTGTTTCAGCGGAAGTGAGCTCTACCTTGAATGCTGACTGAAAGGGATGTGTTGCTTCTTTGGGCCAAATCCAACCTGACCTCTCATGCATAGCCTGATGACTCTTAAAGGTCAGGATTTGGTTCCAAATCACCCTCAGCTCCTGCCTTTACAAACTGTCTTTGCTAATCTTATTTTGCCCATAAACCCTGCTTTGTATGATGGGTAGGTGCTTGTAAGTTGAAATCTGATTTTGGTTCTTTTCTAAACTGGCAACTCTCCCAATCATTAGAATTTCTGAGCAATCCATGAAAAAATTCCCAGGTTGAATTAATTTATTATTTCTCATCTTCTTTTGGACAATTTTCTATAGCATTTAATAAAATGACCTCATGGGTTAATTGCTTGTGCCTCAACTGACTTTGCTATACACATAATCTATCCATGTTTGTGTGATTTGTATGTACATATTAAACATTTGAATGTGTATGTATACTTTGTGTATGTATCAATAAATATTTGTTGAGTTATAATGAATTTATGGAAACTCACTTGCATGGTCTAATTATGACTGACTCATATATGGTGCCCTTCCAGAAACTCTTCTAAGCCTCTTTCATATATCAATTCCTTTAATCCTTACACCAGTTGTATAAGGTTAATACTGTTGCTTTCATTCCCCTTCTCTACATAAAGAGCCATTGTCCAAGTCTTTACCGACCCAGCCCCAGAAGTGTGTCTGCTGAGTCCATCCTCTCTCTAAGCTCTATGGCTGTTTCATTCTGCACTAGTAGAAGCTGTCATGTCTCAGTATTTGTATCCCCGCCCAGAGTGATGTGTTGGAATCTTAACTCCTATTGGGATGGTATTGTGAAGGATTTTTCGGAGGTGATGAGGTCATGAGGGTAGAGACCCAGTGGACAGAATTAGTGCCCTTTTATAAGAGGTCACAAAGAGCTAGCTGCCATCTACCACTATGAAGAGGCATAGTGAGGAGGTGTCAGTGAATCAGAAAACAGGCCTCTACCAGACTCGGAATCTGCTGAAGTCTTGACCTTGAGCTTCCTATGTTCTAGAACAGTGAGAAACAAATTTGTCTTATTTAGAAGCTATCTGGTTTATGGTATTTTTAAGAACAGCCTAAATGGTCTAAGACAGGGACATTAATTGCAGACAGGAGAAGTATTTCTTTCAAATTTTATAATACCACCAACTATAGCAATATTACAAACATACACCCACATAAACATACACATTCATTCATTCATTCATTCACTGATTCATTCATCATTCAGCCAATATTTGTTGAGAGTTAATGTGTGGTTGACATGATAAACTCATGTTAGGTGGGGTGTGTGTGTGCGTGCACATGTGTTTGTATATGTGTTAGGGGAATCATATGTTGCTTATTTGTCCTTGAGTTATAAACTGTTTAGGCCAATCCCAGATCCTGTGCTGGGACTACCCCTAATTCTCTCATTCTCTGACATTTTAGGAAACAGAGAATGAAGGTGGGAGGGAAGGAGAACACTGAGTACCTAGCCTGATATACCCTTACACAGGTGAGTGGTGTGATGACAGTGTCACATCAACTTTCTCTCTCATTTATTCTGGTCCTGCTTCACCCTCCGCTGCCAGAGATGTGGTCACTCTCTGTGGTCATCACTTATCACTGGCCACTGATGACTGGGTCAGGGAAAGGCAGGTGATTCAAAGTGAACAATTCTATACACAGAGGGAGAAACACACTATGTTAAATTTGATATTTTGAGGTCATGCAGAGTTGAGCCCTGGGTATCTGGTGATGTCTTGACCTAAGGAGATAATGAAGAAAGATACACTGATGCCAGAGAGGAACAGAAGTCAGAGAGATCATATGACCTCTGAGAAACACAAAATAGTTGAAGCATCCAGTTTCTCAGTTCCAGCCCCGTGAGATGTAATTCAGTTCTTAAGTTTTCTGTAATTTTGCTCATCTGATTACCCCCCTCAAAAAGAACAGCAAAATCTCTAGCTACTTTTACATAACTTCAACGGATTTCTTTCCCCTGACTCCTGACTTTAACAGACATTGACTCCTCATTGCTCTTTCCAGGAGAAAGCTTGGAACATTTCCTCCGTAACCTCAGAATTCTGAAGTTGGTTCCATGTGGTCATTGGCTCTGGGTGTCATCAGACCTCATCCTTCTATCATAAGAGTATGGACCATGCCCGCGTCTGCACTTCCTTTTTATCCATGAGCAGCGCCGTGTGGGGCTATTTTACAGTGGCCCTGAACAATGGAAATAATATCAAGGCGAAACTAAAATGACTGTACCATTGCAGGTTGCTCACTGGTCGCTGGAGTGTTTCTATGGGCAGAATGCATCTCACTTCTGCTCAGGGACAATGTGTAGAGTGGTTCTCCAGATCAAAGCAAAACCTATTAAAATAGATTTTAATGGGAGATTCAACAGAAGTCCTATAAACATCCTTTGGTGAGTGGGTTTGGGAACCTCTTCTCCCATTTAATTACCCACTGCTGCACAGAAAAACTAAAAGGTTATAGGGGCTCCCTACTTCAAGATTGTCCTCAATTTCCTCATCTCTGTCATGGGGGACCTGGTTCTGGGTTAGATGGCCTAAAATTCTCTTTTCAGTGTTATAGTTGAATTGAGTGGAATCCAAACCATCACAGCAAAATCAGCAGCTAAGCTCTCAATCCAAAGCTGTATTTACCTGATACCTGAGCTAAGGGACCGATAAACGACGGGGTGTAGCTAACTTTATGCATTGAGTGGTGGCGGAATTTCAGTCTATATTTTTAAAAGTCTCTTCGCTGTTCCTTGGAAGGATTTTCCAGCAAGATAAAATTTCTACTATAAGTTCAACCAAAGTTAAGGGACCTGCTAGGAGAAATTAAGATTACCACCATGGAGAGAAAGCAGCTTCAATTAAATGAAGCAAGTCTGAAGTTCCTAGTCTAGTGCTTTTCATGATGAAGGCATCTGGCACAGGCAAATTATTTTCTTCTTTCTTTCCCTTTCTCCTACATGTTTAGTTTTTAAAGACTCTTTGCATCTTAAGATCCATATAATCATATACTGTATGGTTTATCTGTGTTCTTAGGAAAGTAAGCTCTTTTTGAATTGAATCCTTAAAACTAATTTTTAGTGCCAAGAAAGTATAGTAGAAAACGATAAAGTGAATTCCTTGGGGAAATAATTTAATTACTATCAGAAGCAAGATTCGGTATGTGTGTGTGTGTGTGTGTGTGTATATATATATATATATATATATATATATATATTTACTGACTGACCACAGAAATGGAAAGCAGCACAGACATTTTGAAGACAAGATGAACCACTGGGTGGGGGAAAAGAAAGTGAATGCTAATTAAGCTGGGATGAATTAATATTTCTCATTTAATTAAGAGATAAGGTTATAGTAGTAGAATCAACTTCATTGTGTTACATGCGTAAGAGTTCAGCAGAGAATACAATAATAGGAGGTAATTAAAAAGCACTTTATGAGAACCAGAAAACCATGCAGAAAATAGATAAGCATCAATTTTTGCTTTTCAGGGAGTTACTTTTATATTGGGGGTGGTAGTGGGATAGGAACAGCTTTGGAACCAAGAGATTAAATGCATGAAGACACTTAGGAGTGATACTGCAGGTTTCCTTTCCCTGGAAGCAGCTAGATTTGTTTCCTGCAGGCTTCCGTATTTTGCAGCAAAACTAAAGAGAGAACTGACATTTCAGGGCACTGAGAACTCAACTTGTTCATGATCATGGACTTGGTCTCTATGTTTGATGTTTGCTGTCCTATGTAGTAGTAATATGTGGATGGGAAACCACAAAACATCAATCCAACCAAAGTCCATTTGCTTTTCTATGATTAGGGTTTTGCTTCTTCAAAGTTCCACCCTCTGACTCTTATTTAACGCGCAAAATAACTTAGAAGTCTGAAACTTGCTTTACCATTTTTTGATAAGGAAACTGAGGCTAAGGATTTAGGTAACTTTCTCGAGTGACTTGGGAAAATACAAAATTAAAATTTCCACAACCTGATTTGGCTCTCTCCCTCAGTACCCGTCTCTGTTGACATAGCATCTCTTGGGGTTGTAAGACTTACAGCCTTGTGAATGTTATTATCTTGCCTAAAGAAAACTTGGTTTGTCTTGTACCCAGCCATGCTCTCATTTTCTGCTAACGGGGTAATAAACTGTTTTCTGACAGTCCACTCCAGGAATCATCTAGGTTTAGGGTGCAAAAGAATCATTGAACATATTTTTAAAAATTCAAATTTCTTGTTCTTATTCCAAAGCCAGGAGATCTGCACTTTGACACCTGTCCTAGGCGGCTGTTTCCGGTGATGGTCAGCCCGGTGAAAACAGAGGTCACTTTTTTATCCCCTTGATGCAGTGTCAAACAGAGATTCATATAATTTGTTTTTCTCTTGTGTTTTCATCTTTGAATTCATAATGTTTTTTGAATTTGACATGTTTTTCTCCTCTGGAATTATGACTTTGCCAGTGAATTGTGTAACTTTTAAAATAACTTAATATGATAAAAACTTCTCTTAGATTCATTTTGCTTTGGACAATCCTATCAGATTTCATATGTTTCAGTGACATAAACCTATAAAATCTTTTTATGATCCTTCTAGCTTGAACAGTTTTGAGCCTTCTGTAGTAATTGTCCCAAATTCAGTTACAAGATAATGATTTTCAATTACTGTTCCACCACCCAGTCTGGTAATTAAAGTAACCTCTTGGAGGCTTTCAGGTTACTCATCTCTGTAATGACACATACCTCACTGGGCTGTAATGAAAATTGAGTCAGATAAGGCATGTTGACTTCATAAACTGCAAACATTAAAGGAATGTCCATCGACTTAGCTGCTATTAGTTTCAGACCAGAATGTTGCCGCTGGCTTTTCTCAGAAGGATAATGGAGTTGAGACAGAACTGGGCTGTAAAGACTGGTATCAATCAATGCACTGTCAGCAAACCCACAGTCCCAGGCCGGGTTCCAGTGTGCATAAGGGCTCCGAGTGGACCGCTTTAGGGTAAATGAGAGGACAGACACCAGCAACACCAGCTTGGAACTCATTCCCCAAGCCTGCCGAGAAGATGGTGCCGGGTCCTTGAGAAGACAGTCTGCGGAGTGATCCCGTCAGAGATTATGTCCCCAGAGCTATTAAGGCGAGCTTCGTGCCTCAAGGTCAGTGTGGACAAACGAACACAGTAAAGACGGAGTCTGCCCAGGAGTCTGCAGCTTTGGGAACACCAGATGGTACTAAGAAGAAAAGCACTGTGTTCCACGTGAGGAACTGGGTACCAGCAGCAGTGGCAGCAAAGAATCGCTGCCTTTGGGAAGCTTGTTGGCCGAAGGGTATTATGAAGGAGAAAAATTATCAGCACTTGAGTCAACCTTGGCGACTCTGAGAAAAAAAGCTGTGGAAGTCTGGGGAGGGATGTATAGTGCCTGGCTGTTGGAGTTTCTCCAAGCTCAGGATAGAATTTTCTCCTTATTCTTAATCTTCTTTTAAACAGATTTTCTTCTTGGTTGACGGCACCAAAAATACATGTCCTTAGTTGAGGTCTGTGGTCTAAATTCCAAACAGACACACACTTCTGCCCACACTGCTGCTGCCTTTCATGTCTCAGGGGTACCTCGGACTCAGGGTTTCCCAAAACACAGCCTCAACCAGACCTGTCGTTTGATCCCGATCTCGTATTCCTTGGGCCAATTCCTTGGGTCTTTGGGTACATCTATTCAGTTGTACCCCTTCGTTTCTCTTTGTCATCATTTTAGTCACTCCATCAAGCCCTCTCAGTTTATGCCTAAATATTGATGATGCAGGCTGTGTTTCTCCATCTTGCATCAATGTGAGGACCACATCTTTCATTTGACCCACTCACCAGCATGCCCATTCGCTCTTCTACATCCTCTCAGCTTCCTTCATTTTATCTTCCAACAGCTTCCAGACTGATCATTTAAGAAGGCAGATCTGCAGTATTGTGCCATCCATTATCAATGAGCTCTCAGTGATCCTGCATTGCTTTTAGGGGGGACACTGCGGTCCTCAGCGTGGCCACTGTGATCACAGGTGGAGTCCATCAGGGCAGCAGCTTTTTTCCTCTGCTCTCTTCCTCCAGGTCTTTCCTTAGCTTCTCGGAAGCTTCCAGCTCATTCTCAAGCCAAGGGTTTTCATCTGTGTTTGCCAAGAGACTCTTTCCCCTCCATCACCTAGGTAATTCCTTGATTTACAGGCCAGAGAATGCAGCATTGGAACCAAAGAAAAATCCCTTGCTCTGTGCACATTCTTTTAACACCTCAACATTCCCATCATGACACTTAGAACACTGGCCTGTCTCTTCCTCCAAGATGTGACTTCTTTTCAGGGAGGGACTGTATTGATTTTGTTCACTTTTATATCACCAGTGCCTGGCATAGGTGACATAATTGTGCATATTTTGTAAATAGCCAGTAATTAAATAAATAGAAAATTCTGAGAATTTCTTCTAGAGTGTGCCTCTAACCTGTTTCAGCAGCATGCTACCCAGTGACTCATCAAAGCCCCACACTAATGGGCCAGCAGGACGCACATGCAGGCATCTAAGATTGTTAACTAAAGAGCACATTTCTTCTTTCCCCTAAAAGTAATTACTGGTTGCTAAATATTCAAACATACATTGAAAAAGCAGCTCATTACATTATGTTAAGAAATAAATTACTATTGCTAATTGCTTCTAGTAGTTAATTATTTCTAATTATTAGTCTGAGTAATAAATTACAGCTTCTGATTATGTTGTGGCACAGTTGGAGCATTCAAAAATGTAATTTTCCCAGTTGTTTACATCAGAATATGTTTATGGAATTACAGAGCCATAATTACCCCAAATAACTGGTAGCGAAAAATAATAAACTTTTGATAAATTCAATTGAAATATGTCATTTCTTTGTCAGCTTATTTAGAAGATCAAGCATTATAATGAAACAACCATGCTTGACTTTTCCAATCCCTTCAGGAAGTAGCAGTATGTTAAAAATTGCAATTTTTGTTTTATTTTGGTTGAATGAGAATAAATTTAGAATTTCTTTTGTTATTTAAAACAAGAAAAATAAGCAGTCTTCGAATAGTGCTGAAAATTAGGCAACACCATCAGCAAACAGTTCATAGGATGAAATAAATTAGGGCTACTTCAGAATACATTGTCAAAAATAGTAAAAACTCCACAGATATTTTACTGAATTACAATGCATCTAAAGTACAGAACTTTCATACTTCCATACCCCTAGCTTGAATTCATTATTTCATTTACCAGTCTTGCCAGACCAATGGCAAAATTAGGTAATCTGTGGTAAACTGACTTTTAAAAAATATTCCTACTAATCACCACAATCATATTTCCTCACTGTCTTTTCTCCATGGACATCTGCCATCATCCCTTGTGTGCTAGACCCACTTTTCAGTGGCTTCTAAGATCATTATGTCTCTTGTGTAGTCCCCTCCCTTTGAGTGTGGGTGGGACGTGTGATTTGCTCTAATGTATTATGGCTGAGGTGACCTGGGTGGGGTCGGGGTGTTTGTGTGCGTGATTGATGCAAGTGATTATGGAACTAATTACTGAAAAGTTCAGGACCAGTCTGTCTCCCTCCCTTGCTGGCTTCGAAAAAGCCAAGTTGGGAAATAGCCTGTGTCAAGGAACTATGACCGCCTCTAGGTGACCAGCCCTCAGGTGACAATCAGAAAGAAGCTGGAGCTGTCGATCCTACAGCCACAAGGCACTGAATTCTCTCCACAGCCGGCATGAGGTTGGAAGCAGAGCTTTCTCCGCTGAAGCTGAGAGAAGGTGTCAGCCCCAGGTGATGCAAACCAGAATCCTTGTGAGATCCTAACCGGAGACCTCCACAAGGGTCTGCTTAGAACGCTGACTCACGGAAATTATGATACTAAATGTGTTGTTTAAGGAGCTAAATATGTAATACTGAACTTTAGCAGGACCTGGAATTTTCTCTTTCTACTGTCCCTGACAGTTAGGAACTCATCAGAGATGGATCTTTCAGGAAGATATTAGAAGTTGCCAACAGTGCAGCCCTCAAGCGCTGATATATAGTTCAGTTCACAGAGCACAGGATTCTGGACAGAAGCCCTGTTAGTCTGACCCAAATGAAATCACTACTTTAATGAACCTAAAATGCTGGGATGTCAATAATTCTGTGAACATAAATACTTACTGAGTCTTCCACAAATAGCTATTAGCTTTGATTAAACCACTTAATTTCATTGTTCCTTATCTGTCCAATCAGGAATAATAATAACTAAGATGTTTTACAATTTTACCTACTTTATCTTATTGGACCCTCACAATTGCCAATGGCAGGTATTATTAATTCCATTTTCAGAAAAGATAATTGAGGCTCACAAAGAAAAACAAGCAATATAAAGTTACATGGTAGCACAAGCAGCACTCAAACCTGGCCCAGCTGATTCCATAGCTCATGTTTTGAGTTTCTGGTGCTACAATTCTTTCAGCAGGGCGATACTCCAGTGTGGTCACAAAAAATTGGGCTTCATGTCCAGGTGGATGTGGCTGTGGAATACATCTTTACTCTAGTGTATCTTCTGGAAAAGTTACTTCTCTGGACTTCAATTTGCTTGTGTAAAATGTGTGGATAATAGTAGCTATATCATAAGAGTCTTTTGATAATCAATTGAGTCTGTACTGCAAAGTCCATAGCAAGCAGTCGGAAAATGCAACTCTATTTACTAGCATCATGAAGTAAAAATGAGTTTGTGTGAATAAAAGCATCTCTTAATTAGTACCTTAGCATGTTGTAACATTTACTGCAAATGTGTAGTCCTTAGTTATTTGGAAAGTGGAGAGCTGCTTATGTAATTAGTATGAATCAACACAATGACCAACTAATTAAGTAGTAGGTCCAAGAGAATTAGCCAAAGAAAGAAAAAGAGTAAATTACTTGACTGTCCTCAGAGCATATGAACATTTTGTAGGCAAAAATTATCAAATTTTTCATCTGGACAATTCCCAGACCATAGACACACACACGGACTTCTTAATGATCAGTGAATTCCAGAACTCACCATTTCATTTCCCTTTTTGGTTTATAATTAGTTGTTTTGGTAAAGCTTGTCAGGCAAATAATCTGGAAAGAGAAGAAGAATTGTGAGCCAGAGTGACAACACATGAATTCAGTTTTAAAATAAAACTCTGTCTCTTAGATTGAGAAGAGCCTGCAGGGAGGCTAAGTGGAAGCAAGAGGAGAGGTGATTGTAATCTAAGAAAGCTAAGGGTCAGTGTGACTGCAGTGGAGAAGGAAAAGAATTTTCAGTTTGGATTTGCTTTCAAGGTAGAGGGAGTAAGAGTTGCTATGGATTTTTAAGGAGAGATGAAAGAAGGCAATGGGGAGAAAGGAAGGGGACAGACAGGTAAGGAGAGAAGGAGGCAGGGATGGAGGGAAAGAGGGAGGAAGAGAAGGAAAGGAGAGGGGGAGAGGAGAGGGAGAGAGGGAAAGAGACAGGAGGATGGAGAGAAGAATAAGAAGGAGAAAAAGAAGGAGAATGAGAGGGATTGAGATTGATTAAGGCTGACTCTACAGTTTGAGCCTGGAATGACGGCGTTGGTTTTCACTGAGGTGGAGGTAACTGCTTGAGGGCTGGGTTGAAGCAGTGGAGCAGGCTGAGCTCTAGACATGTGCACATTAAGTCTTAGATGCTTGTTAATGTAAACTTAGAGATGCTAACAGCCAGTAACAAGCCCCCAGCCCAGGGCAGCACCTGACTTGTCAGTGTGCATCTGAAACCTGATGCGTGGTTGGTTGGTATTTGAAATCAGGAGCCTTGAGGTGCTCTCCAGGGGACTAAGGTGTAGGAGGTGGTGATATAAGTGGGTAGGGGCAGAAGGGTGGGAAGGGGTTGAGTCACGGTCAGAGTAAATGGAGTTGAGGGAGCAGATCATCAAGGTGTGACTCTGGCCACCTAAGGGATGGACGCACAGATTTGGTGAGATGTGATGAGGGGAGAAGCAGGTGCGAGAGCCTTTCAGGGCTCATCTAGAACTCGGGGGAGGTTCAGGGCACTTGTGGCTGGGCAAAGCTGCGTAGTGGCAATCGGGGTTTGCTGGGGAGCACAAATACTATGAATTCTGTTTGTTTGGTACTGTATATTGAACTCATGACCTCTCACTTGCCAGGTGAGCACTTGGCACTGAGCTGAATCCCCAGCACAATACCCTGAATTCTTTTTTTGTTTTGTTTTATTTATTTATTTATTTTATTTTATTTAAATAGAAGAAAGAAAAACAAAACAAAACAGAATAAAGGGTAGCAACAATACAGAACTCCAAGGAAAAAAGGAAAAGAACAACAACAAAAAAACCTAAGGATTATTACTTGACAAATTACATACTGACTTCTTGGAAATAGTTGTTCAAATTATAAAGTTAAAACATGTAAAGTAGACATTCAAACAGTGAGTCTGTTAACGGTTCTGTTCCACGATCTGACAAAAAAAACAGCAATATGGTCATCCATCTTACCCACTCAAATATGCATTCAATTATATCAAAAGGGTAAAATTAAACACAACAAAACAGAACAAAGTGGATCACAAGAAAGCAATGTAAGGGACATAAATTCCAAAACTAGACAATCGGAGATATTTACTCTCTATCGTATTGACTCTTGTTTTCTTCCAAATAGTTGTCCATATTGTCACATAGAGGGAATTCACATGAAACAGCATAGTATGAAATTGATCTGAGCAGGACGAGGAGGGCATTTCAGGTCTTCAAGACCAGACAATAGGGAAGCCGAGAATGGCTGTCATAGTGTCTCTCATTCTCCTCAAAACAGCTGTTGTTACCTTCATGTGTGTTGAACTTAAACAAAACAAAACAAGCTAAAATCACTTTGAATAAAGAATGATAATTTTGCTGGATTACACATCATGACGTTATGGAATCAGCACTGGGTACTGTAGTGTCTCTTTTTTCTTCAAAGTAGTTGTTCATTTCAACATGTGTTATATAGTTGGTTCTTGTAAACTGTTTATAAGCTCTACACATGCATGAGTCTCTAAATGTATATCTATCCTTTCTGTGTTAGAGGTAAAAACAAGACAAAGCAAGATAAAACAATTCCTAGAAAAGTAGGAAGCAAAAAAGTCATATATAACTGCAATACAAAATGATCTACAATGGTTACCATGATGTCTCAGCAGTATATAACAACATTAATAAAAACAAAGCATTAAAGACATTATAAGACTTCAAAAGCAAGTCATAATCAAACCAGAGTGGGTATCTTAATGAATCTTGTCATCTTCAGTGTAGTTGCCTATACTCTTAGACTTGATGCTATCAATCATAACAGATTTAAATAAAATCAGTCAATATAAAGTAGCAATCTAACAACCCAGATTCAAATAAGATCAGTCATAATAAGACAGTATAAGTTATAAGGGCTTCAGATTAAGTTGATAGGAAATTAGGGATGATTACCATAATATGTCCTCTTATTTTTGGGATAGCTGACCATGTCCTGAAGTCTAGTGTAAGTAGACAAACTGGAACAGCACGTAATCCATCCAAGCAGAGTGATGAGAATAATGTAAATTTTAAATCTTGTTACCCAATTAACAATATCCTCTGCCTTCCTTTTTTTAGATAATTCCTCCCTTTCACTCCCATAGGGTGCACTGCTTGTTGTGGGTCCCACTGCCTCCCTATATAGAGCATCTCAATGGACCCTATCTCCTGATCTACTCTGCCTGTGTTTCTCTCTGTCAATATTTCAAGGCCATCTATACTAGAGATTACAGCCAATCTTCTCTGCCTCATTTCTGCTATTCTGTTTTTCTGCCATTGGTTATCTATTTTTCTGTTCCACTCCACTGTCTGCCTCGTTCACTGAGGCCTCTCTGCCATTGTTCCTGAAATGCTTGTATTCTTGTTCTCTCTCTCTCTATAATGTCCTTCAGTATTTTTTGTAGGGTTGCATTGGTGGTCACAAATTCTTCAAGTTCCTCTTTGTCATGGAAGCATCTTGTTTCTCCATTAATTTCTAGAGAGAGTTTTGCAGGATACATCAATCTGGGCTGGAGGTTTTTCTCCTTCAGGGCTTGAATTACTTTACTCCAAGCTCTTCTTGACCTGATGGTCTGTGTCGAGAAGTCTGCTGTGATTTTGATGGGTTTTCCTTTATAGATGATTGTTTCTTTTCTCTGATGGTTTTTAATATTCTGTTCTTATATTGAATTTCTGGGATCTTGATTATGTATCTAGGTGTAGCTCTGTTTTGGTTGTAGGTGGCTGGAGTTCTACATGCTTCATACATCTGCATATCATTTCCTTTTTCTATGCTTGGGAAATTTTCCTTAATGATTTCTGTGAATAGCCTTTGTAATTCCTCTGTTTTGACTCCTGTTTCTTCATTCACATGTTTTATTCTTAAGTTATAGATCCTCTTGTCATCCTCTAGCCTTCCAGTTGTTACTGCCTGCTCTCTTGTTATTTTTAAGAGATTTTCCCTTTCATGATCACACATTGCAAGCCTGTGTTCAATTTTTGATAGTTTATCTTCTGTCTGTGTCTTCTTGAGAGGTGCCCAGCCTTTCTTTTATTAATCTACTTATCTCTTGTTTAATTTGAATTAATATTTCAGTTTTGATCCTGCTTACGAGGTCCTGAAGATATCTCTTTATGTCCACTACTGCTGTGTTTGATGTTGCGATGTTTGCTGCCCTCAATCTCTTTTGTATTTACCTCTCCTGGATCAATGTTCTTAGGGTTGGGGGCTGGGGGATTTTTCTTATTTCTCCCTCTCATCATGTTTTTGTTTCCTTCCATACAAGTGTAAAGTGTAATTCCCAGCCCCTTTTCTTGTTGGTTAAGGCTCCTCTGGAGCATGCAGGCTAGGGGCTTCTGCCCTCTGCCTTCCACTATGAGATTGAAGTTTAAGCATGGGCAGTGTGTGCTGGCTCCTCCCTTCTGGGCCAGTCAACCTTTGCAGGCCTTCACTGTGTCAGTGTGTGGCTGTGCTCAGGGAATTAGTTTGTAACAACCCACTGGGTCCCGGCCAGGGGCACGGCCCCATCCAAGCAGATTCCACCAATCTGCTCGGCGAGGGGAGCAACCAACTGAAGCCACTTCCTTATGGAGTTAAGACTGTCCTGCCTAAATCCAACATGTCTTCCAGTTGGTTTCCTCTTTCCCATGGGAGGATCTTATTCCCATCACTCACCTCATGTTGATGCCAGTCCCTGAGAACTGCTGGGCTCCCAGACCTCCGACTTCAGCGCAGCTGCGGTGCAAATTCACGGTGCCTCTGGGTGGGTTGTGTGCAGGGCAGGGTCTTGGCGAGCCACACACTGGGCTGTTCAGCTCCATGCTCCGCCCATCAAGCCAGTCGCATTGGTGCAGTTTGGTCGGTCAGATCGGTCTCTGGCAGGAATTCAGGTGGCTTGAGGAGGGCACCGTGCTTGCTGATCTTAGCTTCACTAATGGTAGCCCCAGGGCCTCATCTGTGAGCATTTGAGTCTTTGGGGGACATTTTAGATGTAAATCATCACCCGTGAGCTAGATTATAAGGGGGACTAATACACAGTGGTTTGCTGGATAAGTGCTTCTTAACATCAACTTTACTCTCCTTCTAGTTTGGAGGGAAGTTCAAGGTCATCTTTGTTGAAGTCAATAGGTAACTTCAGATGGTGAGTGGCAGAGGCTTCCTCTGTCCTCTTGCCTTGGGGAAGTCACTAGCAAGTGTACAGTCAGCAAGGTGAGATTCAAAGAAGCGAAGTACAAGGGAAATGGGAGAGCCTTTCCTGCTGCTCGCAGCTGGTCTTCTGAAGTGACCTACCCTGGCAGTCTCTGCCTACAACTGTACTGATTCAATATGGACTCTGCTCCTTCCAAGGGCTGCAGACTTTGTGGCCCAGACCAGGGGTCAGAAAACAACGGTCCCTGGGCCAGTGTGGCTCACTGCTGTTTCTATTGGAGGAGCTGAGTGGAACGCAGTCACATCCATTCAGTATTTGATGTTTTCAGGCTGAAACAGTAGACTTGATCGCTTACAATAGAGAACATGAGTCCTGAAAGCCTAAATATTTTACTGTTTAACTCAAGAAAAAAGGAACTTGCCATTTCCTGGCCAAAGTATAATAAATACACCTGAGTTCAAGCTAGTTACCCTAGAAAGTTGCCATGAGGTATCCCCAATCTTCAAGACAATAGAAGCGAGAATCCTGATAGAGTTAGGAATCCCTAGGTGCAAAGTATTTGGGAGTGAAGAAAAGTTTCAGCATTGTTTTTTTGGGAATAAGGTTTACTTGTGCTAGTGTTTTTTGAAAAGTTAGGCCCAGCCTTAAGGTGGACACTTGTCTCACTACAAAAGTCCCCTCCTCTACCAAGTTCCCCAGAATTCTGGAGTGCACCCATGTGAAATACCGATTTAGAGGTACACGGTGTTCATCCCAAGTTGCTAGGCATTGGAAGCATTTCCAAATCTCTGTCAAAAATATTTGTATCAATTATAAATAATATATCGGCCTTAGCATGTGTGTGTGTAGGGCGGGGGTGGCAAGAAGAACTGAGAAAAACTGAAAACAGTTGGATAAAGACAAAACCCAGCTGGCTTCACTATTTTTGGATTTGGAAATATCTAATACATCCAAATTTTGAAAAACATTTTGTGACAGTTTGTTGGAACATGGAAAAGAGAAGAACCGAAGTAGGAATCATGTTTGTAATATGGAGTTAGTGTCGTCATCACAAAAGACTTCCACTTCATCTTTGGTGACCCTTCCGGAAATCCTCACTGGGGGTCATTTTGAGTCTTCACCTATGTCCACGAGCTCAATAGGCCCTGACTGTGGTCAATGCTCGCAGCCGCCTGGCATGCGCACTACGAATAGCTATCAGTTCAAGCTGAGCAGCTATGGAGTTGCTGTCTTGGGGACCGTGGTCCTCTGACTGGGAGCTGTTGAGGTCAGGGGGGCTCATTGGCCCCAAGAAGGGCAGACAGTTCCTCAACCGAGATGCTGAGGATGTCACTTGATCACTAGTGATGTAGCATTAGTGCTAAAAAATATCCACCAGATGTTAAGACAAAGGAAGGTAGATTGGGTAATTTTTAAAATCCATTCGGGGTAATCCTCTAATTCCAAACACAGTGGACTCTTACCAAGGCAGTTACATGTAACAAAAACCACTGGGATGTTTAACAAGTTATCTCCTTTTCCTGAGCACAAAGCAGGAATATTGCAGCCTCCCTCTAGCCCTGAAAGATCCGGTCTCAGCTGGCATGGCCAGCCACAGGCCAGTGTTAAAGATGTCGATGTCACAGGATGGGAGGAGCTAAGATTCCTGAGCTGCTTCATGAAGAGATGTCAACCTTTGCATGGAAGTGCGCTGTGAGCAGAAAATAAAACTTTCCACTTTGTTCCCACCATTGAGCTTTGGAGTTGTTTGTTGCAGCAGTTAGTTATCCATCACAGTGCACTCCCATTACAGGGTGAAATTAGGTAAAAGTAATTAATTTTAGGAGAGGCATACCTCAAATTGGAAACTGACTTCCTATGGAACAATGAACATGAATGAACCGCAATCGCATGTATATAGTTACAAAAGTAACGTTCAGCAAAAAATGTGAACCACACAAAAATACATGCCATGCAATACCTTTCCTACAACACTGGAAATCCAAAGAAAACTAAGTGGCACATTGTTTAGTCATTCAAACACACACGGGGAAATTGAAGAGCGAAGCAAAATTGAAGATATTAATGCAGGGCGGGCAGCCATAGAACTGCCAGCAGGGAGAAGACAAAAATTCAAAGCTCTGGTAACATCTAATTTCTTAAAGCTGCTTGATGGTACAATAGCATTTGTTTAATATTCTTTATAACAAATAGTCAATATATATAATTTTGTATATATTAAAAACATGAGAAAGTCACATTGGCTGATTTAACTTGCCAATTCAGTCATATATGTATGTATATACATGTCTAATGTTTGTGTACAGTTGTGCACTGTGCACTCAGCTGTGCTTTGCTCAGACACACTCACTATGCCCAGTATAGTGCTGCACAGCACTACAGATTCATAGATGCTCCACTGCAGAGGACTGTGGATACAGAAGCAGAGAACCTGGATGGAGTTTGTGTGGATTAACTGAGGTCAGCGTGCCACCCCCAACTGAACTGGGTCCGTGTGGCGCTGGGACTGGAAGGCCCACCTGAGGATTGTTGCCAACAGCACCAAAACAAAAAGCAAACACACTGGGAGGGGAAGATGGTGCGCTGTTGATTCTCCAGGAGAAGCTTGAATGCTGACTTTCCTGACTTGAACTCAGCTGTCCTCATGGTCGGAGGAGCCCAGGTCCTGGTTGTCACTGAGGATGGCTGCTGTTCTCCCCAGGGGGAGCTCTGGTCCTTACTTTGAGCATTGCTTCCTGGCTCCAGGGCAGATCCCTCAGCCTGCTGGCATAGATCCTCCATCTTGCTGGTGCAGATTTTCTAGCTTCCACTACTGACTTTTGGCCTTGCCAGTGCAGATCCATGAACAGACTTGCATGAGACAATGTTGTGGGCTCTAGTCCTCCACCTGGACTCTTGTAGGACACTGCCATGGGCTCCAGACCCTCAGCTGGTTCTTTGGATCTCTAGTGTGTAGACAGATCTCCCATACTGTTTTGCATTTGACTCTTTGGGTGAATATTATAATCTTATAAATTATGTGTCTTGTATTAAAAGATTTCCTCTGTAAACTCTGACTACAACAGCTATTTTTTGTTTTGTTTTGCTTGAGACTGGGTCTCACCATGTAGCTTATGCTTTCTCCTGCCTCAGCTTCCCAAGAGCTGGGATTACAACTTTCCTGGCCTTGATGGGTTTTGCAAAGTACTTTTGACAAGCTATGGGTGTTTACTTATTGGCTGACACTGAAACCCAGGCCTTTATACAATGTCACTCTGGTGTTTGATCTGATTCATACTGGGGAAGTGGTCCTTGAATTGGGTGCCTGATCTGTACGGTTAGGAGGTGAATTGTGGAGTTCTATGCATTTGTTTACAAGTGAGAGCACCTAAGCTAGGAGGGCTTTGCATTTGTTTTAGCCTGGAATTCAACAACTCGAGCTGGTTGCAGTATGCATGTATTTCATGCTGATTAAAAGTTCTGGTTAGCAATTTATCTATCTTTGATTAATTAAATGTAGGAAAACCAATTTATCATTAGTCTCCACTTGGAAGACTAAATTTTTCAAAGCATGAGGCCCATGGGAAGAAATTAATAAAAGACATTTCACTACTAGAGGTTGGCAAGAAGGTTTAGAAATGGTGTACTGCATTAATTTAAAATTCAGGTTTCTTTTGTATTCATCAATTCATTCATTCATTCATTCATTCATTCAAGCAGTATTTACCAAGGCCAAGTCTGTGCCAGACAGTTCTAAGCACCGGGAGTAGAATGGAGGGCGAGACCTGTGTCCCTGCCCTTGGAGAAACCAACACAGGAATCGGTGCTGCTGGCAATGGGAAGAGGAGGCACAGGGCATGAGAGGAAAGCCCTGCATGTGAGGCCAGTCCATCTGCTGTGGGCTCTTCTTGGTTCTTCTGCAATTGCAGAACTTGGGGCAAGGGGTTTAACTTCTTGAAGCCTCAGATTTCCCTCCTGTGAAATGAGACAGCAGTATCAACCTCGCGGAGGACCTGCAAAGAGCTGGTGAGTTTGTGCATACTTGACATAGCATCTGTGTGTATGAAACTTATCTGTTAGTTCTCACCAGTCAGTTTCCAAATCTCACTTACACCTACAGGAATCTTGTCTTAGTTATTTTTTACTGGTTGCTGGGACAAAATACCCAACACCCAAAATGAAGGAAGGAAAGGTTTATTTCTTACATTTTGTGAAGGTTTCAGTCCATACTCAGTTGGCTCTAAGGCAGAGTGGCATTCCAGGGCGCCAGTTCATGGCAGCTGCAAACAGCAAGGGGGAAACCGGCAAGAGAGAGATGAACCTTCTTCCTTGTTGCATCCTATCCTGGCTCCACCCCTGGGCAGGTGTAGCACACACACCACCAATCCAAGTGCTAGACAATGAACCAATCACAAATGCTAGATTTGGTTGAGTTCATAACGAGGCTTGGGGGCCACTGACATAAACCATGACAAAGCCTGGCTGGGCACTGTTTGGTATTGACTTTTGAACATTTGAAAATGGGGTCAGAGAGTGGAACACATTCCCTAGGGTGAATGTGGTCCTAAGCAGCAGAGCTGCTGGGAACTCAGACCCAGGTGTGCTCATCACCAGGCTGGGCTGTCAGGAAGCCTCATGGCTCCTCTCTGAACCTGTGGCTGAGACAGTGGAAAGGGAGGAGCCCTGTCTTTCTTGCTGAGGGATCCCTGATTCTTGCCATGCACAGACAGGGTGATGAAGCTGTCCTCAGCAGTATATCAGTCCCCAGGAGCTGGTAGCCAAGTTTGAAAAATGTAATTTTGGGGAGCGGGGCCAGGTGAGTGGACACAGTGGTGACACTGTGCAAGTGGCCATGAATGGCAGGGCCCCCAAAGAGGCAGTGCTGGCCACGGCCCGGGAACTCCTCAAGTTCATAAACTGTAGTCCCTCTCCTTTCCACACTGTGGCGAGTGCTGCAATCGCCTCCTCCAGGCTGGCTTCCATCAGGTCGGGGTGGAGACCTATGGTGGTGGGATCTGGAGCACCTGGTTTGATCGAGACCTGACCTTGGCTGGACGTGTCATTATCAAGTGCCCCTCCTCAGGTCGGCTGGAGCAGCGGCCGGTGCATGTGGACCGGCCTATCCTGCACATCCCGAATCTCACCATCCATCTGCAGCGAAATGTCAACGAGAACTTTGGGCCCAACACGGAGACGCACCTGGTCCCAATTCTTGCCACAGCAATCCAGGAGGAGCTGGAGAAGGGGGCTCCTGAGCCAGGGCCTCTCAATATAGCTGACGAGCGGCACCACTCGGTCCTCATGGCCCTGCTCTGTGCCCAGCTGGGGTTAAGCCTCGAAGACATCTTGGAGATGGAGCTGTACCTGGCAGACACACAGCCTGCGGTCCTGGGTGGAGCCTATGACTAGTTCACCTTTTCCCTGAGGCTAGACAATCTGCACAGCTGCTTCTGTGCCCTGCAGGCCTTGATTGATTCCTGTGCAGCCCCTGCCTCTCTGGCCAGGGAGCCTCATGTGCGTATGATCACGCTGTATGACCACGAGGAGGTGGGCTCTGAGAGTGCCCAGGGAGCACAGTCCCTGCTGACGGAGCTGGTGCTGTGGTGGATCTCGGCCTTGCCCCAGTGCCTGACAGCCTTCGAGGAGGCCATCCCCAAGTCCTACGTGATCAGCGCAGACATGGCCCACGCCGTGCACCCCAACTACCTGGACAAGCATGAGGAGAATCACCGGCCCTTATTCCACAAGGGCCCTGTGATCAAGGTGAACAGCAAGCAGCGCTATGCCTCGAATGCTGTCTCAGAGGCCCTGATCTGAGAGGTGGCCAAGAATGTCGGGGTGCCGCTGCAGGACCTCATGGTCCGGCACGACTCTCCCTGAGGTTCCACCATTGGCCCGATCCTGGCTTCTCGCCTGGGGCTTCGTGTGCTGGATTTAGGCAGCCCCCAGCTGGCCATGCACTCCATCCGGGAGACAGCCTGCACCATGGGAGTGCTCCAGACTCTCACCCTCTTCAAGGGCTTCTTCGAGCAGTTGCCCTCTCTGAGCTGTAACCTCTTAGTGGACTAAGGACCCTTGGCAAGTGCATCCCTTTTCACTTGAGAAGAGAGGTCCTCAGTGGAGCTGAAGCTAGATTATTAAAGTGGATTTTTTTTCACTCAAAAAAAAAAAAGAAAAATGTAATTTTTGACTCAATTTTTATGAAGAAACATACAATATCTTAGCATTTCTTCATCTACTTCATAATTTAATTTGAAAAGTCAGATCGGGCAGAAAAAGAGGGATTTATCTCTACACAGTGAGTGTTTAGATTACAAGATACAATGAGCTAGGTTCTTCTGGAGTTCATTCTGACCAAGATCCATGTCTTGGCTTTCCAGCAGCTTTTGGAGCTCACCCAGAGGGCTCATGGGACGTGTGGCTTAAAAATTGTGGCTGAAGTGAAGCCGACAGAATCTGCATATTAAGAAAAAATAATCTACTAAACTTTCATGTGAATAGTGTTGGGGAGGAGGAGCTGCCTTTAATATTGTGGTCAGTCTACTCCTGAGTGAGTTGTGAGAGCTGTTTCTGCTCATTATCATAGCTGGCAAGTTGCATTCATAGTGAAAGATCTTCTGAGAGAAAAGGCACTATTTCCCACTGTTCCCAGAGGCTGTTGAATCATAACACACATGATGGTTGTTTCATTTTTTTATTTTTTATTTTAAAGGGAATAAAACAAAACAGTAAAATGGAACAAAACATAACAGTGAGAACAATATTGGATTTCAAAAACAAGACAGAAGGAAATCCCCTGTAGTTGCTATATTGCATATTGTTATCCTCCAAATAGATGCTCAGACGATCAGCTTTAGGCTTGCAAAGTCAATCAAACAATGCAAGTATTAAATTGTTTTTTACTTCAGATGCTATCATTTTGGCCTGTGTTCCTCCAAATCAGCCAGTTGCTTACAAGGAGTGGGGGTGGGTGGGAGTGGGCGCAGAGGGCAGGCAGTGGTACTCTTTGTGTCTCCCAGCCTGCATGCTGGCTGGCTCACAGGAGGTGTAAGTTGGCCTCCTGGACTACATGGCTGTCACTGGCTTGATGGTTGTTTCATAACCCACAATGAGCAGAGAAATGTCCTGGCAGTAGAGGGTCTCTTTCCACGAAGAAGCAGACTGAGGATAGTAGCAGGGAATAAGTGGGTGCAGCAGGTGTGATATCTCTGCTTTGGAGGAGAAAGAGAATGGCAAGAATACTTCAATTATGGACCCCAGGGGCCACAGCACCATTGTTCTGTGGTCTTGAGGGTGGGTGGGGAAAGTGCGGGTGATGAGCTCATGTGCAGGTCTGATAAGCTTATGAGGCCTGTGAACGTCCGCTTGGGAGAGTGAAGCTGGAGCCTCCTAGGACTACAGCAGGTCAGCATTTCCACTTGCTAGATAAAGAAATGGAGAGCCAGAGGGGAACTCAAGGAAGTCACAGTAGCTAGTTAGGTGTCAGTAGTCAAACCCACCTTCTGGATTCCCAATCCAGTGCTTCCTTATCATCAAGTCCGGTTTCCAGGAACATCCATCGGAATTTCAGAACTTCCTTATGCCACAACTGTCCTTCTGGGCCAGTCTGTGGCCAGGCAGGAAAACAGGACCATTACAGATAATTCAGGGTTGTGGTCAGGCCAGTCAGAGAGGTGTGTGAGTGGGAGGTAGGAAGGGGAGATGAATCAGCTTCACAACTGTAGGATGTCTGATTACTCTAGGTCTGAGACCAAAGGAGGAAAGTGTATGACCAGAGCCCAGGGGATCTGTAAGCCTGGAGGAGAGGCCAGCCAGGAGAACCTGGGCCACAGCAGGGGCATTGCTGGGAGGAAGCTGGGCTAGGCAGGGAGTGCAGCCAGGTGGAATCACTGCTGGAAGCGAAGGAGCAGAATCTTGACTGTGACTGTTCCCTCCTGTACTCTAAGATGCTGTGCTAGTCTCCCACTGTACCACACTGCTGAGGATCTGGTGGTGAAGAGCTGTAAGGAAGTGTGGTTTGCAGGGGTCAGAGCAGGGGAGGAGAGGGAAGAAACGGGGTTGAAAAAACAGGCAAACCAGCCTCCCAGCAACCCACGTATCCTGCTCTGAGAGTTCTTTCAGGAGTTAACTTTCAGCAAGCTGGGTGTTAGGAACACTTAGGACAATCTGTGGGTAGTGCAGGAGTCATGGAAGAGTTAAGAAGCTGGGCCGATAACAGTAAATAGGAAGAACCTGGCAGGTCACAGAGCAGAAAGCACACAATATTAGTTAGTATCAGACAGACCTGCATGTGAGTTTTCAGGCTGTTTCACTCGCCGGTGTATGACCAGGGGAAGCAGGCCCGCCACTGTGTATTCCTGTTCACTTATCTTGGAAATGCGGATGGTGAAACCTCCCTCATCAAGCTTTTTCTGATTTATCAGTAGTAGGATGAGTACAGAGCATTCTTACCTATGCTTAGTAGATGCAGAGTTAATAAATGGTAACCCTCGGGCTCTAGCAGGACTGCTCTCTGACACTTTCCTAAGAAGTGAACATTTATTTTTCTTTTCAATTTTTATTTTTATTAGCCCATATTTGCAGCACATAATGATTACGTTCCTTGGGGAGTTGACACGTGTACATAACACATCTCATATCCTTTTTCATACCCTTCCCCTCTTGTCCTTGCCTCTCTTTCCATCTCTTGGTCCACTTCCTTTTTGCAAAAGATTTATCTCCGTATTTCCCATTATCTATCTTTTATTTTGCCATTTATTTATATTTTGTGTTTCTTATGTAAAAAGCACGGTAATATTTAAGCTTGTGTGTCTAATTTATTTCACTTAATATTATGGTCTTGAGGTGCATCCATTTTCTGACAAATGACTCAAATTTATCCTTCTTTATGGCAGAGTAGTACTCTATCAGGTACAAATATAATACTTTCTTTATCCATTCATCCATTGGTGGATATACAGGCCACTTCCAAAATTTAACTACTATGAATTGAAGTGCTATACACATGGGTAGGCATGTTTCACTGTGATGTGATGTCTGTGACTCCTTCGGGAAGACACTGTACCTAAAAGGGGAATAGCTAGGTCAAATAGAATTCTTGTTTTAGTGTTTGAGGACTCTCCATACCGATTTCATCATGGTTGTCCTTGTTCACATTCCTACCAACAGTGTAGAAGGGCTCCTTTCCCCCACCAGCTTTTATTATTACTTATTTTTTGATGGAAGCCATTCTTATTGGAGGAAGATGGAGTTTCAGTGTGACTTTAATTTACATTTCTCTAATAGCCAGAGATACTGGACATTTTTTCACATATTTTTTGACCATTGTGTACTTCTTCTTTTGAGAGGTGTCTATTTATTTCAGTTGCCCAGTTTTTGATTGTCTCTTTTATTGGGGGGGTGTCTTTTTTTTAATATAATATAGGTACTGGTTAACTATCTAAGGAATATCTGGCAATTTTCCTCCCCAAACTGTGTGTTGTATCTTCATGTCAATTATTTCCTTTGCTCTGCAGAAGTTTTAAAATTTGATATAATTCCATTTGTTGATTTTTGATGTTATTTCTTGTGCAATTAAGCTGTACAGAGAGTCCTTGTCTGTGTCTATGTCTTCAAGAGTTTTACCCAATTTATCTTCCAGAACAGAAGATTAAGTATTTCAGTTTTAACATTTAGATCTTTATCTATTTTGATTTTAGTCTAGTACATAGTGAGATATATAGGTCTAGATTCAATGTTATGCATGTCAGTATCTGTTTCTGATTATTGTATTTTATAAGCTTGAACAAGATAATTTCTCTGTCAATTTGTACTCCTACCAGTAATGATTGATGAATGACTATTTTATACACTTGTATAATAAATTATATTATCATTTGAAAATATTTTTACATTAACTGGTTTTTGGGAGTTCTTATTCATAGCCACTGAGTCATATAAATTGAGATGAACATAGAGACAAAAATAGAATGGAGACTTAGCTTGACTATCGCTAACAACTGAATGTAAGTTTATACAAGATAGTGTCAGGGAGTGACGTAACAGCCATTCACTTATTAATTTTTGTCTTACTACTTTTGATATCTTTCTTATGTGTGAAGCAGTTTCTCATGTCACATTTTCAAGGGTGTAATAATGACAGTTATCACTTCTGTAGTGTTTACTATTCACCAGGCACCATCCTCAGTGATTTAAATATGTCAGGTATGATAAAAGATATGGTGTGTATTTAAATAAAAAATTATTACAGTGAAATGCACATTGCCATTGTTTGCCCTCACTTCTAACCTACTTTTCCCATCTCTTGTCACTGAGGCAGCTCTGGAAGGCCTTGTTCATGGGTGTCTTCACTTGTGCTGCTGTGGCTGCTTTTGATGTCCTGAACTGGTTCAAGGCACTAACTTTTCACGGTCACTTTGACCTTAGTGAGGAGCCAGAAGCCACCTGGAGCCCGGTCTAGTGAATAAGGGAGGTGAGAACTCTCCACAGTGTTTTTGTGGCCTGCGGTGATGGCACTAAGTAGCAACACTCACTGCAGCTCTGATCACACCTGTAAACTCAGTCCTGCAAGATGACTCCTGGGGCTGCCTCAGTGAGCAGCAGGTGCAGGGGGTACAGCTCAGCAGCACAGTGCCTGCTGGCTAGTGAGCGGTCCTGAGTTCAATTCTAGGCACAGCCCCACCCAGCCCCAAACTAAAGACAGTGGCGAGCATGATGGGACAAGTGTGTTCAAAGTGGGGTGGAGTATTTCAGGAGGAATTAATGGCAGCGTGGCTTTTACTTAAACACTCAGGGTATTTTCAGCTGCTACTTGTATTGACTCACCAATCCTCATAAAAACCCAGTGGGCTGGTCCTCATTATCACTCTCACTTAACAAGCAAAGCAAGGTGATCCAAAGAGGTGAAATAACTTGCAAAAGGTCATACAGCAAGCAAGTTACCCAGCTGGGATTCAAACTCGGGCAGTGTGGCTCAAGGTGTGCCATTGACTTCTATGTCTATTCCTCTCCAGATCTTACCTCAGTGAGTGTTCTATATTCTACTTTCCACTCATTCTCTGCCTCGTAGTCTCTCTCATTTTTGCAGGTATGCCTTATAAAGTTATAGAAACAAGTTGAAACAATAGAAATAACCTGACATTTAAGTGCACTTAGCAAATGGCCATATATTGGTTACAGTTCACTGGAGAACAGTACAATTATTATACGATGATATTAAACGTATATACAATATATATTATATATAGTTATACAAGGGGATTTGTTGGCTTACATGGGTCAGCAGTGGGAGAGTTCATAGTTGCCAGATGCACACTGGACAATTGTAGGACCCATAAAAGAAGAGGGATCAAGGATACAGCTCCAGTTTAAACTTCAAGGCCTGGAAGCTCCCTAGAGGGCTGCTGGTGTGAGTCCATGTTGAAAGACTGAAGATACAACTGCTCAGATAGGATGAAGCCTTTTAAAAGCATCCTCAAGCCCCACATCTTTCCCTTTTACTTCACCCAGGTAACAAGCTTATTGTACAGTATCACCTATAGCTAAGGCGGGTCTTCTCGCAGTTTGCTGGCCTGCACGTCAATCATCTCTGCAAACACTCATGCCCCTCTGTGCACTCAGCGTGTGCTTTGCTGATCTGCTAGGCATTTCTTAATTCAGCCAAGTCGACTTCTCATGATTAATGGTTACAACTTGCAAGATAAAATCCCACCTCCTCAGATCTGCATGAAGCCGGCAGTCAGGAGGTGGTATGGAGGGACAGGTGTGGGAATTTCTTCACTTCCTTTTGAGCTGAAGCCTTATTCCTAACACATTTGTTTACCTGAGTGAATTTTTCATCTGTGTCCACAATGTGCACATCATTGTCATCGTGTTCAACACATTTCTGTAATTTTCCCATCAGTCTAGGTGTGGACAGTTGTGTTAGTGTTCAGCACTTCTGTGCCAACTTCTAATTTATATTTGGATGGTGAAGTTTCATCATCATCCATCAGATTTGGAAGGACCTTGTTCTTACTACTGATGAAACCTTCAAAGTCTTCATCTTCAGGTTCTTTCCCCAGTATCTCTACAGTCCAAATCCCATGCCAGGCATTTGTGGGCACTGGTGACTTGGCAGCTTTACAAGCATTAGCTGCAGGAGGGATGGAATTCTTAGTTGTTTAAGCTTGTCTCATATTGTTGGGGCCTCTGATAACTGCAGTTAAAGGTGGAGGGAGGGAGAGAGAGAGAGAAAAGAAGAAGAAGAAGAAGAAGAAGAAGAAGAAGAAGAAGAAGAAGAAGAAGAAGAGAAAAAGAGACAGAGAAAGAGGAAAAGAGAAAAACAGAAAGAGAAAGAGAAAGAGAAAGAGAGAAATTTTTGCTTGCCTCCCATAGAGTAAAATTTCTTGGCACATGTGTTATATTAGAGCTGTAACATTGAAGGGGAAGCCAAATGCTGAAACATATTTGCCCTAAACTTTTCAGGAGAAGGATATTTAAAACAGTGGTCACAAATAACTAGATTTTTTTCCAGTCCAGGTCTCCTGCATGGCTTGACAACCACGGGTGCACAGTGAGTTTTGAATCTGTCAACAGGTATTTATTTGCTCATTCACTTTCTCACTTGCATAACAATGACAGGTTTCACGTGTAACTTAAATGTCAGAACCTTGGCGCTTGCCCATCCTGGTCACCTGACTGTCTCCTGTGGAACCCTGACATCTAGGAGAAGTCACCCAGGTCTCTGAGGTCTTAACGCACGCTGGGATTCACTCTTCAGCCAATCCTGTGACTTTAGGAGCACGGCACACAGGTAGAGCTGTTTCACCAGTACTTGCAGATTTGTTCAGGATTAAGGTTTCTATCAGATACGAGCTTAGCACATTTATACGTGCGGTGCTCAGCTGCTTCATGATTAACAGAAACATTTTCTGCACCGATTTTCAAATATTGCACACCATAGTACTTAAGATTCTGCAGGGAGCTTTCTGAATATTGATACTCACCCTCGGTCTTCACACCTTAGCAGAGGGGCCTAGCTATTAGCTACTCCAGGCTTCACTATGGGCAAATAGATCAGTAACACACATTCTCTTTGTTGCTTTCAATTCCAATAAACCCCAAATGGAGACATCAACATTTTCTCACTGCAATGTTTCACCCATTTTTCTTTAGGTTTTGATTATTATTGTTAGTATAAAAGAACAAATTGTCTTTTAGTTTTATTAAAGGTATCTGGTAGAGGTTTCCACACTGTATTCTGTGGGAAGATGGTCTCACAGACATATCATTGTTTCTCCATTAACTCCTCTTTCTATGCTATTCATGCAAATAACACTTCTTTCTCTTACTGTCTCTGTTATTCAGGGGCATCTTGACTTTTTATTTGACATTTCCAAGCTGCAATTAAATGCTGCAAAAGCTTCACAGTGTAGCAAAAACATTAGCTTTCAGCAGAGGCACATATAGCTGGGGTGAGTGAGACAAAACGGGAGGGTCTTGGACTGTGGTCAAGATTTGGGATTAAACTTGCACATTAGCACTAGATTTTTAGGGTTTTTTTGATACTGGAATTATGGGTGAAAGATTATGAGCAATCCCTTCATTTGGCAAATTTGGAAATTTAAGAGCCTAGTAAAACCCACTTTGGACTTTTGATCCCAGAACTATAAGTAAGTTGGTTTAAGTCATTGTATTTGCAGGAATTTAGGAAGTCATTAAAAAAATAATACATAGGGTACTAGGATATTTTTGTAAGATCCTGTCAGCAAAGACCTTCAGAGTGGGGAAAGAGCCGATCAAAGTCTCCATGGAGTAAATAGCCTTCGAGGTTGCTAGCAGTCAAGGCTGACAGAGGGCTTTCTAGTGTGATCAAAGACTTGGGCAGATTCCTTGAGTGCAGAGGGCGAGTCAGCAGCTGCCTGGGTGCCACCCATTAAAGAGGCTCCACCCCTCCTCCCCGCTGCTTTGAGACTTTTAGTTACTGTTCCTCTGGGACCAGAAACCTCAGAATACACTGCAGTCAGAGATTGTGAATCATCTGGTTCTTTTTCATTGCCCTGGGGATGAGTTTTATGCATGCTCCAGAGGCCTGTATCAGCTCTTCCAGCCTGAATTCCATTGTTAATCTTAGTTTCTTTGTCAGCTTCCCGAGTGACCTTGGGCAAATCAATCATTTCCTGCTCTCCTGGGTTTTGCTTGCTTCTGTAAGAAGATAAAAGTATATTTCTGAAGTTCTCCTAGGATGAATTAGAAGCTGCCTGTGAAAGGCTCTAAACTTTTCTATAGAGTGATTCTCAACTTCTTTAGGAGGTAGAATATCTGGGAGGCATGGTTCTCTTTGAGAACTCCATGAAATACTACATAATTAATTCTGGGATAGTCAGAGGAATACGCTCACTTCCTGACAATAGGGCAATCTGTGTATAAGGAGAAAACCACAACCTCAGTACATTTGACCATGAAAAGAACAAGCTGTTGGTCTCATGACCGGCTGCTTTTGAGTTTTTCTGGTAATATTTGTCTGCTGCTTGTTCACTTATTTTTCATCTGCCAGTACTGTAGGTAGCAGATGTCTAAAATTTAAGAAAGCTGTATCTGGGAAGAAAACTTAAAACTGGAAAAGAATGTGATGTAAAACTATTTTTTCCTTTGATTTCATGGCAGGATAGCTCAGTCAAGCCTACCGAGATCTGGTGGTCATTAAGGGGATGTTGGAGACCCTTATTTAGAGAGGTCATTGTGAGATTCCTGAGGGGAAAAGCTCTTTGCCATTTCTCTTTTATTCCTGAACATATTTAAATTGTGTTGCCTCTTCTTACTGCATAATAATGGCTAATACTTATTGAACACTTAACTGTTTTTTCAGATACTTTACTTAGACTCGAATGCATATATTGGGATCCTAATATTGGCGCCCTAATCTTACAGGTAGCGTGTGAATCTCACAAAGGGTATGTTCAAGGTCACATAGCTGGAGAGCCAGGATTCAAACCCTAGGCTCGGTTCTACAGCTTGATCCCAGCGTACTGAACCATTTCTCTGTTCCATACTCTTAAACCCACTCCTCAGTTCCTCCTGTCTCCGAAGCCCCTCTCTGTTTTTACTTCCAGCTCCAGGATGTATTGGCTTTTCCAAGCCTGAGGTCCTCGAGGGTTTTATTCTGTGCACGGGTCTGTGCTTTCTGTCCTCAAAGAGCTTGGCCCCTCTAGGTTGGTCCCCTGGCAGCTCCTGGGTACCTGAATACTCTGTGACATTGTGGATCGTGCTGTGAACTGGAAAACTGTACACAGAAACAGAGATAGGTGTAGCTTTGGCTGTAGGGGCCCCCTCTGGCTCTCTACTTGGTTAACTTGGGTTCAGCTCACACGTCACCTTTACAGAGCGTGAGTCCCTGATCCTACCATCTGACGAATGTCTTTCTTTCTCCAGGTGCCTCTCTTTCTTATTTTTCCATCCTTCACCAGAAAGTGCTTACCTACTTTCTTGTCTGTTGTCTGATCCTTCTCTCCTAGAATAAAATACCAGACAGCCAGGGACCTCAGTGTCTGCAGAAGTGATTGGCATATAAAGTAACTGGTGGTAGAAATGCAAGGATACTCTGAAATGTTTTGGAGATTTTCTTCACTCACTAAATATTAAGTATGTGTTTTCTGTTGGACATTTTTCTGTCAGCATTATAATGGTGAGAAGTGTGAAACAAATTAATTTTTAAAAAATATTGTCCATAAGTTCAGATAATCCTATGGCCATTTGATCAAAATTTAGGTGACTCTATATCTTGGTTTGCCTTTCTCTATATTTCTGTCCTCACACAAGTATCAAAAATACCCTGCCACTATAAAAAAATGCTGTGTTTTAGATGAATCATAAGGTCACCCTAGTCCACCTTGATGTGTCAATACAGTACAAGCTAAGAGACAAGTATGTGCATGTGGCATGCACATACATTGTGCACAGTATTCATGATAGGATGCTGTGAGTGACGCGGACTCTACTTGAGAAGACTCCTCCAGGCATGGTGGAATCTGGACCTCAACTCCAAACTGTCCCCCTTACCCCTGGGCAACCCCTGGCTCATATTTCTGCAGAAAATTGAGCCTTTCCCAGAGCCCTTGTGCAAACCTGGTTCGTCACTCTGAATGGCCCATCTTGGTCACATCCTCTTCATCCACCCTTAAGAAAAGATGAGGCGGAATGGGCTCAGGTATGGGTTACACTTTCCATCTTGTACCTGAAAATGGAGCCCTGTCAAGGGGTTGGAAGAACCGAAGTTTTAGAAATGGAAATCAAGGAATTTCTCCGAAGGGAGAATGCTCACAATATGGGCAGGGAACCCACAGCACCTTCTACACCGTGTTTGTGCATTTGTGTGCGTCTGCAGAGGCAGGAGTGTATGTTGTTGGACTGTTCAGTTATCTTACTGAACTTGAGTGACTTCAATCAAGCAATTATGTATATGGAAACCTGTTTCTCAGTTGCCTGTTTTACAGATCTCAACAAAGTTTCATTCTTCCATCCTATCACTGCACTGAGTTAATCCCTTATTGTCCTCACAAGCATACAGCACACACATACAGTACGGTGTACTCATTCACACCGATTCACTTAGTCATGATGTACCATGTGCCAGGTTTTGGGTTCCGTACTGAATAGATGAGTTGTGAGCTGATTTGAGTCATACAATGTGGCCCAATAGAAACTCTCTTTGCACATGAGGCAAATGGTTTTTAAACATTTAAATGATTTACTCAAACTCATTCCCTAAATCCTATGCTTGACTGGGTGGTGCATGCCCATAATCCCAGCACTTGGGAGGCTGAGGCACGAGGATCTCCATGAGTTTGAGGTCATCCTGGGCCATGAAGTGAGTTCAAAGCTATCCTGAACTACATAGCGAGATCCTGCCTCATAAAAAAAAAAAATTCTATGCTGTTTTACTTAATCAGCCTAGATAACTCAAAGAAGTTTGCTTAGTTAGTGTTCTCGCATCCAGCAGATCTAGAATGAACTCATCACCAAATCCTCTCTATATCTTTAAGTAAATGTTCTACTGAAGCCTTGGGATTTATTATAATATGCTCTCAGTTTTTGTTTTACATCTAGACAGATTAGCTAAAAGCAGGTTAAAAAAAATCAGTGTGTAACATCTGTACCGTTTACAACCTTAGGTGAGGAGGAAATGACATGATTCATTCTGTGAAAAGGTATGCAAGCACTGGAATCCAGGAATTTTTCTTGTGTCGCTTTGTTCCCATTCTTAGTCATTTTATGGTTCCAAAATCAAAGACAAAAAGAGATCTGAAAGTTTAGAATAGTGGTTCTTGAAGTTTAGTGCTCTTAATAATCATTTTGGGTGCTTGTTAGAATACAAATCTTTAGCCTTCGTTTCAGGAAGTTCTGATTCAATAAGTATCTGAAATCTGCATTTTAAATAAGCCCCCTGGTGACTGTGATATGAAGCTTCTACAAACATTATTTAAGAAATAGGGGTTTGAAATATGATTTTCCAATACAAATGAGACAGGGCACCCTCCTTTTCAGCATACATTTAATATTCATTGAATAACAGATGCTAATAATGGTCAGTCCTGGGAATGCATGGCTTTTGCATTCCCAGAACAATCTGTCATTTTCTGGTCGTGTTCACAGTGCTGATGGTTTGGAAGAAGTTTTCCTTTGAAAAGCAGACAATGCAAAGGCCAACGGCAGGAAAGGTTCAAGGTTCCGGAAGAGCTCTCTCCCTCTGAGCTTTCCACTGGGAGGACGGAGCAAACAGCGTCCAGGGAAGCTTGACTGTGGGGACAGTACTTAGGCTGACATCAGCAAAGAGGAGGTGGAGGATGTTCTGGTGCATCAACAATGCATCGCTCTGCTTTCTCATTTCCCCGTGAGGCCAGGAGGCAGCGAGCCTCCTTCTAAAGCTAGCAAAACAAGTAAAATCTTTGCCACAGCCACGGCTACAAGACAGGTCTTTATCTTCTCCAAACTTCATCTAAGTATATGTCTGTGTAGACATAGTTTACAGTGAATCTATTTTTGTAACTACAATTTATTCTTCTTGTAATTATTTGAAAATGACTCATTCTAGGACATTGGCTGATTTTTTTCTGATTATTCTTAGTTGATTGAATTTTATAAAATAGAGATCTCTTCAAAGAAGGTGTAGAGACACTATTTTCAAGGACTTTCATTTCATTCTTGAAAATATGCACCTTTCTTTTTATATTTGGACAATAGTTTGCCTGTATATTTGTTTTTCCTACGATGAAGTACTACACAGACATCATTTCTGAAGACTGAAGGCAAAGAAATCTGCAGTCAGCCTGATAGTTTGACTTGGTTGCTACCAGTGAACAGAACAGAAATCCTAGGAGTACGGTCAGGCATCCACACTCACCTGTTCCTGCTCAAAGGTGCTGAGAGTCTGTACAGGAGACAGGAGAATCTCTCAATAAAGGATGCTGGGAAAATGGAATAAGTATCTACAGAAGGATGATCCTGAGCCTTTCTCACTGTTTTGAAAATCAACTAGAAGTGGATTAAAGACTTTCATATAAAATGATTGGGTTACATCAAACAAAACCCTTCTTTGCAGCAAAGAAAACAATCAATAACGTAATAAAACCACCTACAGAATGGGAGAAAATATTTGTAAACTATGTGGTAGAATATCTACAATAAATGAGGAGCTCAATAGCAAAGATCAAATAATTTGATTAAAAATGGTTGATAGATCTAAGTAGATATTTTTCGAGAGAAGACATACAAATTGTCCATAGGACAAGAAGAAATGTTCTGTATCACTAATTATGAGGTTAATTCGAAACAAAGCCACAATGGTATATTCTTCATTGCAGTAAGAATGCTTTTTTTATCAAAAAGTTAAAAGATAATGAACACCGGTAGAGAACAGGGAACCCTTCCACAATGTTGGTGGAAGTGTAAATTAGTCCAGTCAAACTAATTAGCACACAGAAACAGTATGAAATGCCTTCAAATAATTAGAAATAGAACTTCCGCATAACATAGTAACACCACTATTTGGTTCATACTCAAAGAAAATGAAACCAGTATGTGAAAGAGCATCTGGAATCCTGCTCATTGAGATGTTACTAACAATAACCAAAAAAGAGAAACAAACTAAGCGTCCATAAATGGTGAATGGACAAAGCCAACGTGCTGCGAATACACAGTGGAATAGCATTCAGGAACGAAAGAATGGAATCCTGGTGTTTGGGCAACACAGACAGAACTGGAAGGTGTTATGTTAAGTCAAAAAATCCAGGTACAGAAAGACCAGTGCAGGAGACCTTGCCCAGGTGCAGTCTAGGCAAGCTGGTCTCCTGGAAGTCAGAAGTAGAACCACGGTTACCAGATCTAAGGGGAGTGGGAGGTTACCAGATCTAAGGGGAGTAGGAAGGGAACAGGAAAGGTCTGAAAACGGGAACTAAATTCCGGTTAGACAGGAAAAGTAAGTTCTTGTGTTATGTTGCATAGTAGGATGACTGTGGATAATACTAGTACACCATGTATTTTTTAAAATTTGGGGGAAAGGATTTTAAATATTTTCAGCATGCGAAAATGATAAATGTTTAAGGAAATTGACAGTCTTGTCTGATTTGAACACTCACGGGGTACCTCCATAAATATGTACAAGTTGTATGCATCAAAAAATGAAAATCAATTTGACTATTAGAGTGACTTTTGAATTAGCATTTTACTTTCTCCCCTATCTCTGGTTGATTAATTCTGGATCATAAAATAATTTGGAAAGAAAACATAGTAAATGCATTGATCTTTTTACTTGGTTAGGTGAAGAAAGCTTCCTCTTTTTCTTCCTTCCAATCAGATTTTAGTAATTTTATATATACATAATGACCACATTCATTATAGAAATTTATACTTGTACATGATATAACTTTCTTTTTTTCCAATTTTCCTACCTTCCCTTCAATGCTTTCTCTCCACGCCACTTACAAAAACTTTGTTTCCTTTTTTCCTTCTTTTCTCATTTTTAAACCTTTTTCCTTTTTTCCTGTCTGCCTTCTCTCTTTAATGCCTTCTCTTTTGAACATTTTCTTCCTATTTTACAATATTTTTGGTCCTTATTTACACTTTCAGTTTCTCAAACCAGAGAAGCAGTGTGGTATTTACACACGAGTCTGATTTATTTCACTTAAGAACATGGTCTGAAGGTGCATCCATCTACCTAGAAATGTCTCAGACTTATCCTTCTTTATGGAAGAGTAGTGCTCCATTGTATAACAAAACCACATTTTATCTCTTCAGTTTTGCCTGTACTATGCTGATTTTATCACAGTAGCTTTGTTGTATAATTTCAAGTCAGGCATTGTAATTCCTTCTGTCTTGCCTTTGCTGCCCAGAATTGCATTTGCTCTTCTAGGCCTCTTCCGTTTCCAAATGAGCTTTAGGAATTTTTTTCTCTGAATCTGTGAAGTCTGATAATGGTACTTTGATGGGGATTGTATTAAATCTGTGTAATGGTTTTGAGAGTATGGCCATTTTCACAATGTTGGCTCTTACTATCCATGAGCAAAGAATAGCTTTCCACTTTCTGCTACCCTCTTTGATCTCTTTTTTTCAGAGTACTGTAACTTTCAGTATATAGATTAGAATAATTCCTGTTTCATTTTTTTGGATGTTGTGAAAGATATTGTTTCCCTAGTTTCTCTCTCAGTGAACTTGTTGTTTGTGTACAGGAACGCTATTGATTTTTGAGTGTTGATATTGTATTCAGTTATGCTGCTGAATTTATTTATTAAATCTACTAGTCTTTTGGTGGAGTTTTTGGGGTCTTCTATATAGAGTATCATGTCATCTGTGAATAATGATAATTTAACTTCTTCCTTTCCTATTCTTATTCCTTTTATATCTCTCTCTTGTCTAATTGCCTTGGATAATGTTTCCAGAACTATATTGAATAGGAATGGTGGTAGTGGACATTCTTGTCTTTTTTTCTAATTTTAGAGTGAAAGTTTTCAATTTTTGCCCATTTAGTATGATGTTGGCTTTTTGTCATATATGGTTTTTATCAGATTGAGGTAAAAACCATTTTTCTGATTTTCTGTAGGGTTTTTTTTTCATGAATGAGTGTTGGACTTTATCAAAAGATTTTTCTGCATCTGTTGAGATTATCATGTGATTTTTGTCTTTGTCTTTGTTGCTATGGTATATTACATTTATTGATTTGCATATTGAATCACCCCTGCATTCCTGGAATGAATCCTCCTTGGTTGTGGTGTATAATCTTCTTGATGATTTGCTGCATTCTGTATGCTAGTGTTTTACTGAGGATTTTGCATCTGTGTTCATTAGGGAGATTGGCCTGTTCTCTTTTTTGGTTGGGTCTTTTTCTGGTTTCAGTATCAGGGTAATACTTTCCTCTAGGAATGAATTAGAAAGAATTGTTTCCCTTTCAATTTCATTAGAGCATTTAAGATGTATAAGCATTAAATCTCTAAATTTCTCATAGAATTCAGCTACGAATCCATCAGGTCCTGGGCTTTTCTTTGTTGGTATGTTTTAAATTATGTTTTCAATTTCATAACATATTCAGTTATTTGGAAGTTTTACATCATCTTGATTCAATTTTATTAATTCATATGTTTCTAGGAATCTGTCCATTTCTTCTGTTTTCTGTTCTATGTGAGTAAAGATTTTTGAAGTAGGTATTGATGATCTTCTGAATTTCCACAGGATCTGTGCTGATTTCATGATTTTCATTTCTTATAGCTTGAATTTGAGTTTTTTCTTTCTTTTTTTGTTAAGTTTGGCAGGGGTTTACCAATTCTGCTTATTCTTTCAAAGAGACAACTCTTTGATTCATTACTTCTTTGTATTGTTTTCTTAGTCTCCATTGCATTAATTTCTGCTCTGATTTTTATACTTTCCTCCCTTGTATGGGCTTTGATCTCGCCTTGTGCTTCTTGTAGAAGTCTGAGGTGCAACATTTATTTATTTGTGCTCATTCTCTTTTCCTGATGTGACAATTCATTGCTATATATTTCCCTCTTAGGACTGTTTTCATTGTGTTCCTTAAGTACTGTTATGTTGTATCTGCATTCTAGTCTAGTTGTAGATATTGTTTAATGTCTTCTTTAATTTTATGTGTGACCCATTGGTTTTTTTGGAGGGTATTATTTAATTTCCATGTGTTTATGGAATTTTTGCAGTTTCCTTTGCCTTTGATTTCCAGTTTCATTGCATTATTATCAGACAGTATGCATGGGATAATACCAATTTATTTGCATTTCCATAAGCATGTTCTGTGGGCTAGTATTTTAGAGAATGTCCTGTGTGCTGCTGGGAAGAATGTGTATTCTAAAGAATGTGTATTCTAATGATATTAAGTGGAATACTCTGAAAACATCTACTAAGTCCATTTGTTCACAGCTTTGATTCAGTTCTGACATTTCTTTGTTGATTTTCTGTGTAGTTGATCTATCTCTTTTTGACAATGGAGTATTAAGATCTCTTGTTATAATTGTGTCATTGCTTATTTGATTTTTCATGTCTATTAATAATTGTCTTACATAGTTGGGTGCTCTTATTTCTAGTGCATGTGTATTTATGATTATTATCTCTTCCTCTTCAAGTTTTTCCCTAACAAGTATTAGGTGGCCTTCTTTATCTCCTTGATCATTTTTGGTTTGAAGTTCACATTGTCTTAAAACAGAATAGCTACCCTTGCTTTTTTCTGCGTTCCTGTGCATGGAGTATTGTTTTCCATCCTTTGACTTTCAGTCTATGAGTTTCTTTTTGAGTTAATTGTTTCTCTTGAATGCAGCATGTTGTTGGATCTTGTTTCTTGATCCAGTCTGCCAATTTATTTCTTTTAATTGGTGAATTGAGATTATTTACATTGATGGTTATAACCGATATGTATTGGCTTATCTTTGTCATGTTATTTTCCTATTGGTGCCTTGCTTTTCTCCTCTGTTTAATAGCCTGTCCTGGCTGGTGGTTTCTTTTTGTAGTCGTTGTTTCAGAGGCAAGATGGGAGAGACCCTGCAGGACACCCCACCTGCGCACTGTTTGCCATGGGAGTTGGAGAAGAGTCAGATATTAGAGGAAAGAGAAGGATTAGCTACCCAAAGCTCTGGGATTAAAAATTGTTACCCAGTTGATGCTTCCAAATCATCTGCTTTGTCACTTGGCTCAGGTGTACAAAAGGCGAAGAAAAGCAGTGGAGTCTTTCTCACCCTGAGGACAAGGCAGGAGATGGGGATGTATGTCAGCAAGGGCCAGACATGCATCACCCTTTGCCTGTGCACCTGACCTGAAACTAGTGTGCATAACAACCGTTCACATGCATGTCACCATCCTTCAGCCTGTGCCATCTCCCCTTTTAGAGAATGTGTGTCATTTAGTATTAGGTCAAAGCAAATCTGTAAGGTACCTGTATTGCCAAGGTAATGTGATGCACTCAAGTCAAACGAAAATAACCTGGATTGTCTGCTGCTTGAGTAAGCATCACAGAAGACGGACAAGAAACTGCAGTGACCTGTGGGCACTTTGGTCCCTCCTACCAACTCAACAGGACCAGGTCCTCTCCTCCTCTAGCCTTTGTGCCTTCACTGTAGTTCTTTGTGGCAGGAGACTTTGGATGGTAGAAGAAATATGAAGTAAAGAATCTACTATATGAACAAACAAACAAACAAACAAACACAGAAACAAAGATCTCAGCTCGAGCTCAGCTAGCAACTTCCCATGAAGCAGCAGTTGTTCTGAGTGCCACGTGCAGTGGCTCCTCTCCAAGCTGGCTCCTGGTCAGCCTCCTTCTCCTGTGGGATGGCCGGGTCTGCTCCACTCACCAGCCATGTGGTCCAGGGCACCCACTCCTTCCTTTCAGTGCTGCACTTCTCCGTGGACAGTAGTCCTGCGCGTCTGCAGTTTTAACCCCCTCCTTCCTCGCAGTGAGTTGCATCTCAGGGAGAAAGCACCGCCCACTGCCTCCTTCTTCGTTAAAGTTTCTCCCTTTGCTCTCCAAGTGGGCTTCATTTCTCGCTTCTAGGTCCAGAGGACCATGTCTCGCCTTCTTCTCTTCCTCATGTCACTGTATTCCAGTGTCTGGACATAAATCTGGAAAGGCTGTTTCTCTCCGCCATCCTCCTGGAAGTCTCCTCCTTAGCCCTTATGCGCTCTTCGGTTCTCAGCACAACCCTCTGAAAGGCTCCTGTTTTTCATTTTCAGAGGAGGGGGTTTTGGATTAGAAGCATTCCTTATGTGACCCGAGCAAGGACACACTGAAGGACTGCAGAGCATTGCACACCTGCTCCTCTAGACTAGGAGCTCTCAGAAACTTTTGTCTTTTGGAAATATCTATTAACTGTATTAAGTTCTGCTTGGCATGTAACATTTTGTAAAGTTTCCCTGAGACATATGCCTTTTCTACTGCTATAACCTAGCTTTCTTTGCTTTTGAACTTTTTCTGTTTTTAGTAATTTTTTTGTTGACGTGCTCTTAGGGGCCATTAGCCCTCACCTGTTTTCCAAATCTATTGTGTTCATTCCTTTAAGTTCAGTTTCATTTATCTGCCTTTCTTACTCCTGTCTTTTTGTCTTTCACTGTGGTTTTGAGTGTTATTGATCCCTTTTAATGTTTTGTGTGATCCTTTATTTATGATTATTTTCCATAGGATTCTTCCATGAGCTCTACATTTGGTAATTCATCTTAACTTGTCTGAAGTCCACGGAGTTATTGAACTGATTTTCTTTTTGTTTTGAACATGTGCTTTAAAGAGATAACTGCTTGAAGAATTTTTATGTTGATAAGTTTGATTATGATTTTAATCTATCATTACACTTGTAAGACCATGTTTTCCTTGTGATGCTCTTTGGTAGTCAGATTATTTTTATTCATTCATTCTTTATGTGTTAACCATTGTGCTTTGAAGATGACAGATCTTTTTTGATTATTACTCAATTTTTAAACAAGGGGAGTCTTTCATATAGTAGGCTTTAGGTCTGATTTACATGAGGAAGAGGTCAGACCATTTTCTCAGGACACTGGATATAGTCTTGGCTCACAGTAAAATTTTTCTTCACGGTTGGTTGCACATACAAGTTCTTTCACCTGAGTTATCTTGGGTCAGCAGATCTCAGCAAGCTGAGCAGTTTCAAACTTCGAGGCCCCCCAGAGTGTCTCTTGATGCTGGATCATTGTGATGACTCCAAGGGTCCATGGCCTCTCTCTTCTCCAGTTCTCGTACCCCTGCTCCTGTTGTTATAGAAAAATGACAGGTACTTTGATATGTACCTGCTTTTGAAACTCTGCTTTGCTCTCCCTGCCTGAGATTCAAAGCCAAAGATGTTTTCCAGAAATTTGAATTTCACCACATTAGGTAGCTGTTTCTCATGCATATGAGGCCTAATTATTGTTGTCAATATTCACATTATACAGAAAGAGAAATGAAATCTCAGTAAAATTAAACTGAATCATTCAAAGTCATTTAATTAATAAATGGTAAAACTGAGGTTTAAATGTGACTCTAGGACTGTGTGTGAGTGTGTGTGTGTGTGTGTGTGTCTGTGAGTGTGTATCTGTCCCCTTACCCATGTAACTTCATTTATTCGGCACTTTACGTATGTTCTGCTTTGTTCCTCAGTTGGTGTTGGTGACTCTCTCATACGCACGAGATGATAATTTCTTGAACTTTAAGACGTTTTTTCTATTTCTAGAGTGCTGAGACAACCATATGCTTAATAAAGGCTTCTTCATTCCTGCAACAAGGTTAAATGAGGTCTGGGTATGGTACGATGAAGTCATTAGATGCATGAGAAAAGCTGTGGTAAGAATAACTCTTAGTCCCTTCTTGATTTTATTTCAAGGACATCCTACTTCTGCTTGAAAATAGCCTGTGTGATGTTTTCTTAGTTAAGGGTTATAATCTTGCATTTTTTTCTACCATTTTGTCATTGGGAATTTGGGAAGCTTGTCTCTGGGAGATCTCCCATGTAGGTTTTCTTTTTTCTTTTTTTTTTTTTGGTACTGGGGATAGAACTCATGACTGCACTCTTGTAAGGCAGGTGCTTATTGCCACTGAGCTAAATCCTCATCCCCCATGTAGGTTTTCTTTGGGCAAGTCAGTCAACACTCTTTATTGACTTTTCTTTGAAATTCTATTTATAGCATTTTAGAGCCAGTCATGCATCAAGTAATTAGAACTGGTGAGATGAATTCTTGAAAGGAGACTGATATAATTAAAAGAACAACGTATTCCTTGCTGGTAGGATCATGGCAATCCTTTCTTGCAGTTGTTGGCTCTGCTGAGGAGAAGCAGTGATCAGAGAGGGAAAAGTTAGACGTGATTCCAGGTTTGTGTTTGTACCTTCCCATCCTGACCTTGGGCTCCGCAAAAAGACTCGATTCCAAAGAGGAGCAATTTTCTTTAATCAATTTAGGGTTATGCTTAAATTTATTGGGAAAGTTTATGCTTCATTTATCAGAGAGCCATTCTGAATTCCTTGACATGGAACTGTTCTCTAAGGAACAGAAATTCAAAGCCAGCCACCAACATCAGAACTAGTAACCTGGAACATTTATGGAGAACTTTTTGAAAAAGTGCTCCTGTCCCCTTTAACACATTTTGCTTCCCTTTCCAGATCACTGAGAGCCATATTTTAAGAAGGGAGATACAAGCTGACTTGCTTCTTACAATCGTCTTTACATTCTTTATAATCTGTAATGAATATTTTCTGGGATGAATTATTTCTTCATAATTTTAATTTTTGATGGCATCATAAAAATCTACTGAGTTATACTATTATAATTTTTTTATTACTTTTATCTGACCAGATTTAAAATTTTTTTGACTTAAAATGAGCACTACAGTAAATAACTTTGCAGGTTTATAGTTTTGCTTTTCTTTGTTAGAGTACTTAAAAGGAGTTATTAACAGTAGGATTTGTGAGCTAAGAAAGATGCACATTTTCAGTAGTCTAGCTGTATGCTGTGCAGTGGCTCTTAGAAGAATTCTCTAATTTCCTGAGATGGAGGGGCACCACTGCCCCCCATGGTTGGTAGGGCCCTTTAGCAGGAGTGGCTGAGGAGAGGCCCCATTGACCAGTTTTACTGCTGTCATTTGAGCAAAATATCTTGCCTGAACTCTTCCAGTGGCTTCCTACGTGGTATCCTGTGTTTTCACTGTTGTTTTTTTCTAAAGCTTTTCACACATCTGCCAAAGCTGATAATCCCAGCATTTGGGAGCCCGAGGCAAGAGGGTCACTGTGAGTTCAAGGCAGCCTGGACTACATTGTAAGTTCAAGGCCTTCCTGAACTTCTTAGCCAGACCCTGTCTCAAAAACAAACAAACAAACAAACAAACCAAACAGCAACAGTGCTCAACTACTGGAACCTATTCCACCGTATTCAGAATGGAACCCAGAGTCCGTTCCGGGGCCTACAAGCGTTTCATGGCTTCGCTCAGCTCTCCTCCAGTCTGGTTCCCAACACTCTACTTTGGCCATTGTTTTTACTTTTTATTTTATTGGTGCATTTTAGGTATACATAATGATCACTTTCATCATCACTCTCCTTTGACTTTTTGTTTTTTATTTTATTGAATATATATCATCATAATACATTCATCGTAGGAATCTGTACCTGTGTGTAACGTATCTTTTTCCCTCTTACCCATTTCTTCCCAGCCGTGTTTTCAAGCCCACTTCCCAGGCACACCAGTCTCACTCCTGTCTCGGGTGCTTCCCTGTGGCCCCGCGGTGCCCATCTGTGTTCTCAGAGGGGCTCCCACACTGCTGGCTCTTTCTTGTTCTTCAGATTTCAGTTCAGGGCTTGATTCCTCGGAAAAGCTTCCTGATTACCCTGGCTAAGGAGCAGCCTCTCCTCCATTTTCTAGTCTCTGTTTACCTGCTCATGCTGCTCTATTTTTCTACATGGCAACTCTCTGTCTCTCATTTCTACTAGTTTTCCTCCTTCCGCGGTAGGATGAGAACTCTGTCAGGTGAAGGGCTACATCTCTAGTGTTCACTGACTGGGATTCTTCTATTCATAGTTGTACAATTATGTTATGGTTGAAAATGAGTAAATACCATTTGGATGAATTGAGCCTGGGGAGTAGAATCTCATTTTGATTGTAAACGTAGGTTGGTTGACTCTAAAATTCACTCTAATTCCAAGTCTCTTATCCTGTTTGGGTGTGCTGAGTTCTGAAATTCTGGACAGGATGCCTAGGATCAAGAGGAAAATGATAGACCTTGGGTTTAAATGAAAAATTTCGCTTTCCATGTTGTACTTTCTTATTTCTTTAAAGTATTTTCTTTGAGAAATTACTTTTTCAGCTCCCCCATGCTTAGTGTAATGGGTTAGCCACTAAAGAAGACATGGAAGTATTAAAAGTTTTAGGAATGTACAGTTCAATTGTGAAAGTAATAAAATGTACACACCTTCTTCCATCAACACATATGCACACACAGAGGTGTAAAATACCAACAAGAGTAATAGTAAAGATAAAAATAGCCTAATTTTCTTGGCATGTTAAAATTTCAGGCACTTTACTAAATGCCTTGCATATATAATATTTAATCCTCGTGACAATCATCTTTGGTTGGGATTGTTATTTGCATTAAATGGAGGAAACCCTGATACACACAGTAAGTTGCAAATAGTAAAGTTGTACACCAAATCTTGAGTTTAAAATCACCGTACTACTAATAACTTCTGGGTATGGTTATGGATTTGGGTATATTTCCAGATCTTTCAAAGGTAAAGCAGATAAGAAAAGGTACATGAATAGGGAGTGCAATGTGAATCAAATCTGGCTATTGGAAATGTGAAATGAAGTGGTTTAAAGCCTATAGAATAAAAACTTCTAGAATCTTCCAAATCTGTCTAGGGACCTACTCATGGCTGGAGTGAACAGATCCCTATACCTATAATGTAAGACCTACTTACATCAGGTGTGACAGAAAAGCTAAAAATCAACAATTCGATGCTCTTTTTTTGTTTTGTTTTTGATATAAGGAATTGAACTCAGAACTTCACAGTTGCCAAAAGGTACTTATGCCACTGAGCTATATTCCTGACCCCTATTGCTCTTGTAAGACTAGATATGCTCACCTAGCCCACCATATAGTTAGACCACTAGACTCAGTTAGTCTTGACTGACCTAGTCAGCTGTAACTTAGAGACAGTCGGACCTCATTCAGTCTGACTGCATCCATCTGGATTGCCTGTATTGTCTGACATACAAACATATTCTGTTTTCAAGGACTGTCCAGCCAAGATAAAGCAGTCAAGGACTTGCCTAGTTTGAACCAGCCCCTCAGCCCCAACTCCCTCTCTGTTTTCTCCCCCCGTCTGGTAACCCCTCTGATAACCTGCCCAGAACAAACCTGCCTGACATGTGACTGGATCCATGTGACTGGATCCATGTAGCCAGTTATATGATAACCTGCCAGCAGCTCTTGTACTTCCTGCTCACACAATGTATATTCTCCGTCAGGGCTGGTGATTTGGACTTGGCCCCACCAGCCCACTAGTGTAATAAACAGCTGCCTTCCAACTGCTCGATGCAAATTTTCTTCTGTTTGATTCGATGTCAGGTTTCCGCAACAAGGGAAGCTTATCAATAGTTTTGTATTTACATTTTTCTTAAAATATGACTTATGAACAGTTCAGTGTCATGGTGTGAACTTTCCTTAGCCTCTCCTTCCTTTTCTGCTTTCCTCTTTTTATTTTCTTCCTTTTTCTCATTCTACACTAGTTCATTAACTACTATGTGCTAAGTCCCTTGCTAGAGACTCACTGTAGCAACACTCGTACAGCACTGTCAGGTGGCAGTGGCCTTGGAGGGCTCCTTCTTGAGCATTGACTCTGGGTCTTTCTAAACATAGCTTTGCTCTGCTAGTCCTCTAAAAAAACCACACACGTGGAAAATTACACAACCCTGACCAAAATCGTATGGGTATTTATGGGTTGAAACATATTATTTTTGGAAACAAATAGTGGTGGCGAACCTCTGGCACATGTACTGCAGTGAGTTGTCTGTATCACTGAAATCTCAGTTATTGTGGTTTTCTTTAAGTGTATGAGTTTTTTTTTCTAAATAGTTTCAGGGTTGGCGCTTTACATAAATTTCATTGTACATAATGATTTATTAGCTGGTAGATTTTTGTTTTGGTTTTATTTTTGCTTAGCTTGGTTTTTTAAAGACAGGATCTCATTAAAAATAAGTGGATTTTGGGTTACAGTTCAGGCACTTGGTTTCTAAGCATTTCACCATCACTGAAATAGAAAATCCCATTATCACAAGTATTACTGCTGCTTATCATCTACTAACTTGACAGTTCCAAGAACCACAGCTTTTTCTATGAGAGTCTGATACCAGTAATATATAAAAGCTAAAGATGTTTTTAAGAAATTTTACTTGTTTGAGATGGGTTTAAATTGTCTGACTTTTTGTTCCTGGTTTGCCTGTAAGCATTACATGAGTAGATATTATTATCTATAAGATGGATATTACTGTTATCACATTTCACAGAGTAAGAAATGGAAGACCAAGGAAATTAGGTGAATGGATAAAAATCAACCAGCTAGACAGCGTGGTGGTACATGCCCATAATTCCAGTACTTGAGAGGTTGAGGCAGGAGCGTCACTGTGAGTTCAAGGCCAGCTTGAACTACATAGTGAGACCTTGTCTCAAAAGCCCAAACCAAATCAAACCAAAACCCAAACCAAAACCAACCAGCTAATAAATCACTATGTAGAATGGAATTTATGTAATGTGAGGAGGACATTAGCAGAAGCTTTTAACATATGACCAGTTTGGACTAACTGAATGGTTCTATTTATAGACTAACAGAATGTCCTTTATATAGTCCTTTATAGACTAACAGAATGGTTCTATTATTGCAATGTATGATAATGGTGAAATGATACAATTTCACAGGGAGCAGTTAAAGCCCTAGAAGGGCTAATGATATGCACTATAAGATGCAGGTAATAAAGGATTTCATAGGTCCATATTTAGGTCTTGTAACGTGGACTTCTCAGTGTAATATCCAGCTACTAGGAAGATGGTGGATAATTTAGCCTGAGGGTGTGATGATATAATAAGAAACTCTAACTACACAGGTGTTACTACCAAATATTGGAACTTATTAATGATATATATAGTTATCATGCAGGGGTCTGAGAGTGACATGATTGAGTACATAAGTCCACTGTGGCTTCCTACTATGTGGTAGGACCTTGTCACAGACAAGTAGAGCATAATTGCCATGACTTCTGTCTGGAAACTGGAGTGAATGTAGGAACCATGTTCACTAAACATGTGTTGTATTTTCATATTCCTTTGTGAGAAGATCTGTCCACTGAACTTACTATAGTGAAATGCAACCTGTATAAAATTTATGTGTTGAAATGCAGATTGTCATCCAACCCAAACTCTGAAAAGAAACACATACTTCTGCTCTATATAAGATTATAGGCTTCACAGGGAACTAAATATATTTTATAAAATCACATTGCTGGGGACCACAAATTATAATTTGATGTAGAATCTGTCCAAGGCCCCCTTGTCCTGCCTTACAGGCTGGTTTGGAATGTGGAACCCCACTTCCTCTCAGTCAATGAGGCTATGACAGTCACACAGCAGGATGAAGTCTACAGAGAACAATAAAAGGAAAATTAGTGCCCAGGTGTGGGGACCAGTCTTGTTTCCTTTATGATGTTAAACTTGCCCATTCAACCACTACTGTTTTATTAGCTCTGGGACACTAGGCTGTTCCAGGAGAAGCATCATATTCCATCCCCGGCAGGAGCTAACAAAATGGCGTTAGCTGGAGGTGCTCGGTCTTTGTTCCCAGAAAACAGTGATCGTCCCAGAGCCCTCTTTTCTCATGATTCTTGCCTTTTTCCTTCTTCTTTCTTGCCATGCATAGCGACTCCAGGCAGGAGATTTGGGACTCACTGCAGGGGTCCTTGCCAACTGGCACTGTGGAAAGGGTCACCAATAACATATGGTGACGCTTCCCTAGAATCCAGAGCAGTGGTTGTAACATATATCACTTTAATGAAAGTTTATTGTTAATGGCACTGGTCTGCATCAATTAGGAAGTATGATGCACACCGCGACTTAGTCTAAGTGGCTTAAGGAGGTTAAATTCTTCAAACCTATTTTATTTAATGTAGAATCTGTCACATATTTTATAGACTCTCTGGGACAGTCAGAAAATTAGGATTAGACTCTTGTAGTCAGAATGTAAAAACCCCAAGTTCCACTTCCTGACTGTTTCCACTTGGATTCTGTTGCTGCCACCAAGTACATCAGCTTTCATGGGTGACACCAGTCATCAGTGACCATACCAGGCAGCCACCTCCAAATGCTGCATGCCACCCCACAGCCCTTTCTTGGCTTGGATGTGGTGTGAGGGTCTCTTCCCTTGCTCTCACAGATGCACCTGATGGTGGACCCTACATCACTTTAGGCTTTGTTCCAGAGGAAAAGGAAAATGTGTTTACAGTTTCTTCTTTGGGATAAAATGATCCATGTGTTGAGAATTTCTCCAACATTATGCAAAAGGCCCTGAAAACATCCATCTTCATTCCCAGTTTTCCATTATGGAATGTGAATTATTAGGATGACAGAAGGTCAGTTTAAAGAGCGAAGGGACTGGAGAAAATATTAAGTGGAGACAAAAGCTTATCCCCTATACACTGCATGGAGCTAGGATTGGGGGACCGTATTGTTCACTTTCATTGTTCCAGGGACTTATGTGGCCCATGGAACATCTCAGAACCACTGTGGGTCTCTGATTTACGTTTTAATACCAGATGGTCATGGTTAACAAGTGAGGAGGGCACTGAAATGGTCATATCCCACACTGATTTCCTCAAACCATTAGAAGCCAGGATGGTTCTGTAGAAGCTGTAAAGCTGTGGTAGTAAATATGTCGAGACGTAGTTTGTAAAGATATAAAAAGCAAAAGAACCAGTGAATATAAAATCTTTCCATGTAGCCTCTGGCAAAAATGACATGCATTTCATTGTTTGGAATTGTCAAACTGTATGAAATTACTTTAAATTAATTGGATTATTTTGATGAAATCTCTTGGTGTTTAATTTGATTCATGTGGTTTTGAACGGATAGATTTTGGAGTGAAATTGAATCTCACAGGAATGCATTAATAGGTGTGGAGCTGCATGAGGCTGATGGAAATAGACTGAAATCATTTCAGAAGCGCCTTGGCAGCTCTCCTGGAGATTGCTTTGATAGCCTCATCAAAAACCATGCACTCTCCAACAAATAGCAAAACAGAAGAATGCCTGGGTTCTGTGTTAATGGCTATCAGCTTGTTGGCTCATGACAGTTCCTGTCAGTGTAGGGACACTTGTGTTTCTGAGAATGGAAAGGAGGTGACCAGTGTGTAAGACAGAGACTTGGGTCAAGTGCAGAGCATAGATCAGCCTTTCCATTTGACCTACGATTCTGCAGAAGAAGGGAGATTCAGACACCTCAACAGCCACAGAGGCTGCCCTAGTTCAGATCTAGACTGTCCCCCAAAGGCTCCTGTGTGGTCTCTGGAGGTGGTAGAATATTAAACAGACAAGGCATAATGGAAAGTACTGGGTCACCCTGGGCCTGTCCCGGAAGGAGACCGTGGAGATAAGCCCCTTCCTCTTCCTTTCTTTCACTTTCTGTTCAAGGGGTGAAAAGTTTTGTTTTGCCACCTGCTCCTACCTTGATGTACCAAGAACATCATGCAGAGTACATGATGCCCAGAGTAATCGTGCCAAGCAATCTCAGACAGAAACCTCCAAATCTCTCTTTATAATTTAAGATCAGGCATCAGGCTTTTGTTACAGCAACAAAAGCTGAGTAATAAAGCAGCATTGATAAAGTCTAAGTTTAACATTTTAAGCTTGGCTAAAAATAAGTTGATAACACCCTCAACTGCTTCTTAAGTCGTTTTCAGAGGTGGACTCTGTTTTAGTGATGAGCCCTATAATGGTGAACACATTACAATGGATGCCCCATCAGGTGTCCTAGCACCGCTGAAAATGACTAGAGTGGAACACTGTCTAAACAGGCACATAAATAAATGGCAAATCAGGAGTGAAGCAGAAGGGCGAGGGTATTCAGTGAGCTGGTGTGTAACTTTGTGATGAGGTCAGGTAACCCTTTTACGAATGTGCTGAGATCCAAAGCGTGGTCAGGAAGTGATCAGATGGAAAAGTCTGGAAGAAGAGGGAGCATCATATGCAAAGGCCACATGGCTGGACAGGGTGTAGACAGAATAAGGAACACAGGGAAGGTTGTATGGCTGGGAGTGGGGACACAGAAGTGTGGGCACATAGAAGATGAGGTGTGAGCGAAGTTGTGCATAGGCATGCAGCGTGACAAACTGGGAACATAGATAGGAGCCCAGTCCTATTCTTCTACGACCTTGATGATTTGAAAAGTATGGCTTAGTACTCTTTCTAGAATGCCCCTCAGTCTAATTAGCTAATATTTCCTTGTAATAAAATTCAGGTTAGGTGATTTTGGTAAAAATAATACACAAGTCTGTTGTTTTCATTGCCCTGATCCAGGAAGCTAGTGATTCTGATTTGTCCTCCATGTGCTGATTTTGATCACTTTTTATATGTGTTAGCAGAAAGGTTTCTCTCCTGTCTAGTAGCTATTTTCTCCTCAAAGTTAGTAAGTATCTTGCATTTGGGTGTGGTGGCCTAAGCCCATCTTCCCAGCCCTGGGGTGGCTGAGGCAGTATGATTACCAATAGTTCCATGCCAACCTGGGCTACTTAGCAAGTGCAAGCCCAGTCTGAACTGCATGGTGTGACCCTATGTCAAGAAACCAAATAAAGCAACAGCAAAGAGGTACCTTGCTGGGCAGTATTTTGAGACTGTACTACTATCCTGTTCCTTATCATGTCTGTATTTACTTAGACGATCCTTGTCCTAAAATAATTATTCCTGTGGTACTTATACATGGTGACCTTCTACTTCCTTTTTTCCTTCCACTTTTACTTATTGAAACTCTATTGTAAGGAAGAGCTTTCTCCTATTTTTATTTCTGTAATTGTTTAGTCCTGTCACTCCGTGAACTTGTGAATTCTGATTCCTTTTCTATTCTTTCTACTATTGCGTGTTTTCTTAAACTGTTCCATTGCCAATAGGAATGCTCATAAGTGTGGCTTCTGTGTCTTTAAAAATATTTTTCTGAGCATTTTCTTGCTTTCTTAAACTGCAAGTTTCTCTAGCCTCCTCTTGTATTTTCCCTGCTCCTGTCCTTGAATCAACCTTCTCTTTCTCAGACGCTTAGAGAACCAGATTTGGAAGCAAAGAGCATCTCACTGGGATTAGTGTACCTCCGCCTCTAACCCTCTCCGTAGACAGAGTTGTGTCTATTTCCTCAGCCCTCGTCTCTATGCATATTTTAAAAACATGAGCACACACTGATGCTTCTAATTCTAATCCAACACAAGAGGATTCACCCTGGACTTTCTCCTTGTTTAGAACTCATTTCTCCAAAAGTAGAAACTGTGTCTCATTATCTAGTGATGTATTAACTCATTTTATCAACCCCAGAATAATAGATGTAGTTTCTAAATTTCCAGCTATACTGCTGTGAAAAATGATCTTCCTAACCAAAGCACAATGCTTGCATATAGTTCTATCTTAGCCTGAAAGTTCCCAGTCAATACTTATGCTTTATTTATATTAAAGTCAACTCATTCACAGAGCACAATATCTCTGTGCATTTTCCTTTTAACCTTAGAATATATATGCAACAATTGTCTTCTTCAAATAGTGTTAAATCCGAATTCAAGCCTCTGTCTAGGTTGGTTGGCAATAAATTCAATTCTAGTCATTAACAGGGATCCCTTTCTATAACCAAGATTCCAGTCATCTCAGATGGAGAAACCCTTTGCGTACATATGAATGTATTATAAGTCAAAATACCAAAATAGCTATATATGTTCTTATGTGTTAGTTACAAAATGATTTCTAATTATTCTGTAGTCTTTCTATTATAGATAGCTCTGCTTCAGGAACAAAGTCACTGTTATTTTTAGCTTGAAATCCTGACCTCATGTCTTGGTCTGGTATGTAAAAGTGACCTTTGGTCTATTCTTTTCAAGGAGCAAGACTTTGGTCTTCTGTTGGATGGAGAAAAGGCACTTCACTCAGCTTCATGGAATAAAGATGGGGGAGGCATCTGAATACTTAGCTGATTTTTAAATAGACTTTCAAACAGTCTCCCTTTTGAGGCTCTGCTTTCATCTCCACTTCCAAAAGTATTCCCTACAATCAGTTCCTAAGCCCTTGAATGGTTATGAGGATTTTGTCTCAGTTTTACCAATTATTGGTCATGGAAGAGTCATCTGTTTCAGTCAAGCTATAAATGTCATTGCTTATCTTTCTCTTTTCTAGCTTTCAAATATTGTCAGTATTATCTTGTCTCTGTCTTTCCTATGTACCCATGTTTTGTTTGGTTGTTTTTAGTCCTTTTACAGGTTCTAAGTAGTCTGGGGGGGGGAGAAGTGAATGCATATTCATATGACATTTCCAAAGGAAACACATCAAAAACTAAGGAACATATAGTTAGAAATAGGAATAGTTTCCATAGTGGCAAAAAGAAAAATAGGATTAATAGTTTAGTTAAACTAATCAATTCAATGATAAAAAGTATGTTACTAGAAATGCTTTAAATTTATAAACATGGAAAAGCAATTTAAAAGATTCTATCATTGTTTATATAGTTGTATTTTTTCCAACAAACAATTACTTCCTTGGACTTTGATTTTTTAGTTAATAATGTGTAGATGACCGAGAACTCATGTTTTCTATTATTTGCTATGCTCTTGCCTAAGCCCTAACCATCTAATATTTTAGAAAATCATTATCACAATCATCATTAAAAAACAGAAATAAAGACTGTTTTTCACATTGATCTCATCTCACGTTTGTCTTGCCATATATTTTCCTGTAAATAAAAGTTAAATATTTGAAGATTTTAAGTATACTAGGATACATCTAAAGGTTTGCTTGTGTGAGATGTGTAAAGGGGCTGATAAAGTACCTGGCATAAAATTACTCAAAATAGTAGATCTTAGTAAATTCAAGTTGAATGTGTGTGTGTGTGTGTGTGCGCGCGCGCACGAGCGCACACGAGATTTACACCTGGGTATAAAGCACTTTGCCTGTTGTACATATTTATCAGCCACTCATTAAATAGTTATGCTTTCTTACTCTTCTGGGACTAAGGTCAGCCTAGAACTAAGGTAGAATAATTAAGACTTGCAGAGAATAGATGATACCAAATTCTATGCCAAAGAATAATAACTTTCTGAACTGTGTAAGATTTAACCATTAAAGTTTGAATTTCCATTTCCGTCATTTTACCATGTGATAATGATATCATTTAGAAACAACTATTAAAAGAATCAAAGAGAAACAACTCATGAGAGGGACATAAGGTGAAGTAGCACATAAAGAAAATGTGCTTTTGAAGGTAAGGTGGGTCGCACTAATCACACGAGCAGTAGCACTGCGATACCAATCAGAGGTAGAGGGAAACATGTCCAGGTTAAGCCTCTAGGAAAACCTACTACTCCACACACATGACTGATGGAAAAGAAGGTGGATCTAGGAGAATCACCCTGACTGCATTTCTGGAAAAATAAAAAAGCCTCCACTGTGAGAGCTGGCATTGGGCAATCAATACTCTGCCATACCCCCGTCCTTCACCACATTTCAAACTTCTGCTTTCTGCCCAGCTTGCCTCAGTTGAAGGGAAGAGTGGGGCAATCACTTGACACCTTAGACAGATGCAAAGCCCGGCCAAACGAAACCCGAGGTGTTATCCAAATTATCCCCAAATCAACGTGGGACGATTCCTTTCCCTAGTAATGGGTCCCTGACTTCTTGCTAATGAGTTAACCTTTATTACTCCAGAGCACATAATCACTTGGCACTAGTTACGGGCTGAGCAATTTAAAACCAGACAGGGGAGAAACAGGGAGAGAAGAGGCTGTCGATCTGTGCGGTGAGATACCAGGAAGACCTCAGATGAGAGGCGGTGTGAGTAGGAAGCAGAGCTGTGTTGAGAGACTGTATTACAGGTATTTAAATATGCAGCCTTTCCCTAACTGAGAGTCCACTCCAGAATGACTGGTGGTAATATTACTGGGCTCTGGATAACAGAAGGAGCAAACATAGAGGATCTCGTGTGTGAAATTAGACAATTCTCAAAAAAACAAAGCTAGATTTTCAAGGACGGACTTAGGTCCTGAAGACGCAGCCTTGCTCACTGTGTTAGTACCCTGTCGCGTGTGGCGAGAATAAACCATATCAATGTATGTGACTGCTTTGAAGAGCAGAACTGTGTTCGCTCAATTGTGGAGCTCTTAAGTCTGAAACAAGGTGTTGGCAGCCTGGCATTCCTTCCAAGGGCCTAGGAGAGGATCTGCTCCTGACACCTTCCCGTTTCTGGTGTTCTAGGTTTTCCTTAGCTTCCAGCTACATCACTCTGATCTCCTTACGTGGCATTCCTCGCATCTGTACCTCTTCTTCTTTCTCTTCTAAAGGTGCACTGGATCTAGGGTCCATTCACACAACCCAGGATTATCTGTCTTGAGATCCTTAATTATGTCTGTAAGGACCATTATTTTCCTAAATGAGATCACAGTCACATGTTTTGAGTACTATGGATTGAATGTGTCTTCTTTGCAGTCAGCAAGTAACAAATCATACTTGTTTAGATGTAGAGGAGGTAGGCAGGAAGTGCAGTCTGCCTGCTCGGGTTCCCCATTTATGTGCTTTGAAGCTCACAGGGCTTTCTGTCATTCCTCCCAGTCATGGCACTGATATAACAAGGTAACTGGTATAAGAAGAAGAGAAACAAGAACAAATTGCTTCTGTTGAACACCACATGACTCAATGACTAAGAGACAATTTAAGGTCATAGGCATTTGAGAATAATCAGCAGCACATGAAGAATGCAATAAAAAGGACAAAAAACTGATAAGAGAAAAAATAATCAAAAGGGAGTTTTATAGACTGAAATGTCCTCTCCAGCTCCATATGGTGAGTTCCTAACTCAAATTATGGTTGTATTGGGACATGGTACCTTTAGAAAAATGATCAAAGTTAAATGAGGTCAAGAGAGGGGCCTGATATTACAGGAATGGGGTCCCTATAGGAAAGGAAGGAGATGCAGAGAGTTCTTTTTCCTTTCTACACACTCAGAAAAGAAACCACACAAGGACAGTGAGGCCCATGTAAAAGCCAAGATGACCTCCCTAGAAACCAACTCTGATGCATCTTGACTTTGACCTTGGAGACATCTGGTTTCCAGAAATGTGAGAAAATACACTTCTGCTGTTTAAGCCACCTCATCTTTGGTGTTCCAGTATGGCAGCCACCAGAAACTAATGCAAGAGGGAACAATTACAGCCAAAGATATTCCAAATATTATTTGCAGTGCGAGTCTAGGAGATATCACTTTCATAAAAAAAGAATGTGCTCTTGGGAAATCAGAACTTTCTGAGACCAAAAACCTTCTTAGAAATTTAAAACCTAATTTCCAAACTGAAATATTCAATAGGAGGGCTGGAATAATATTGAGAAAGTCTCCTAGGACAAGAAGTAAAATGAAAGAGGAAAAATATTATGAATAAATCTAGAGATGTATGGGGTCAAGTAGATATCCAATAGCTGATTAATAGGGTTTCAAAATAAATTGGTCCAGGGATTTAGCTCAGTGGCATTAGTACCTGCCTGGCAAGCGCTAGGTCATGAGTTTGATTCCTAGTACCAGAAAAAAAAAATCAAGAAATGGAAAGGAGAAAATTATTTTTTAAAACACATAGAATTCTAAAGATAAGGAAATACATAAGTGCCAAGTATAAGGAATAAAAATATAGAATCTCACACCTACATAAGCCCTTATAAAATTTCATAGACCAAAGGATAAAGAGAACATTGGAGTTTTCAGGGATAAAATAAAAATGCCTCTTACAAAGAAACAAAAATCATAGTGACATAAGAATAACACTATTAGAAGTAGAAGACAAGAAAGAAAGGCCTTCAAAGTTCTAAGGAGGAATGACATTGGATATTCATAACACTAAGTAACCTTAGTTGAAAGCTGTGTGATAGGACTTGCTAAAAACGTTTTATAAATTGTAAGGTTTAATCACCTCAGTAATTTTTTGAAGTAAGTGTTACTAATGTTAAATACATTTTTCTAGATGAGGAAACCAAGGTAAAAAGGTTAAATGATATCGCCTAAGTAGAACTACTGTTTGTTGTTCAGCTAAATTATTCAGGTATGAGAACAATGAAAAACTAATTCAGACATTCATGAAATTGCTTTGTGAGTCACATTAGAATTTATTCTCACAAGAAATACAAAAACACAAATGATCAAAAAAACAAAAGAGAAAAAACAAATAAAGTAATTTTATGGCAAATAGCACAAGGGAATCCAAGAAGTAGCTTAACCTGCCTAGCTGAGAGCTCCTAGGATGACGTCTCTATAGGATGTTTAGAAAACAGTTGGATTCAGTGCTAAGTTACATAATCTCAGTAACATAGTGAGTAGGCGTGTGTCCATTTGGTCAATAAGAAAAAGCCCCAACACGAGACAAGCTGCTAGGTGGCAGGATTTGGATCATGTGTGTGCAGTGACAACCCACTGAATTACAGGCTTTAGGGTCATTTCCTTTGGGTCATGTGGCTATGCTGGCACAGAAATACAACGAAAAATTGTTTGTTTCAAAGATCCATGACTGTGGGAAAACATGCATCATGACATAATCATAGCAGTGCTCTTTCATGCTTTTCTGTTTTAAAAACGTGTATATTTTATTTATTTACATAGTGAAAACATTAAATGGAGGCATTTCTTTGAAGATGAATACAAGTACTCACGGCTCATGGAGAAGCTGGGGTGCAGAAATCAGAAAGTGATTAAAGAGACGCAGGAGGAAGAGGTAGACAGTGCCTGAAGAGATGAATTTAATTACCTCGCATACTGCGGAGTCAAGGGGTGCATTGTTCCCTGGGTCCTTGACAAGCAGACCCTGGCATGGAGCTAGGCGCACAGGAGGTTTGCAAAGTCTGCGCAGGATGCAGGAAGTGGAAACAGGGCTGGGCAGGGAGCGCCTGCAGCCCGCCATGCGTCAGGGACACCCGCGAAAGGACAGGAGGACTGAAGCAGGATCAAGCCAGGCGTACGTCAGACCCTGATGCAGAGCGCCAGTCCAATCAGTGTGCCTTCTGGGAGCAAAGCCTGCCCTTCAGAGGAGTCTCGGCAGGTACATTGTTGGTGTGTGTCGTCATCAACAGGCAAGTGGCCTAGAAAAGAATGGCACTGGCTCAAAAGCCATAGCAACACACCCTGAAACAATCCGCAGCGCTCAGTAACCTGCATTCCTCATGTGGAAAGGCCAGTTTTTCTGAGGTTGGATTGGTACCCAAAGGGTGTGACCCCATGCAGCCACACTGGGCTTCTCTGAGCGGGAGGTCCTGCATGGCTGTGACTTACATGTGGGAGGGTCCTGCGAGGGTCCCGGTGCGGGGCTTTTGCTCTGTGGAATTCTCAGCTATTTTTATCCAGGAGGCCTGTGTTTTCTTTGGGCACTGGGTCTTGAACAGTGTGTAGCTGGTCTGGGGTACATTTCTGGGGATCCAGACAGATACTGTCTAACCACTAAGGCTCGTTGGAAACAGGAGTTGAAGTTTAAGTCTATTTTAAAATGACACAGTTAAAGCAATCAACACACCAAAATATTGTCTGGTCGAGGTGTGAGAGATATCACACACATCCAATTTGCTCAAATTGCTTCCCTAACTGTGAAGGCACAGTGTCAATAAATACTAAGATTTTAGAGTCAGGAAATAGAGGCAAAGTGCATTAGAATTGTAGTTTAAATTTACAGGCCAACTTAACATAAATATTTTGAGAAATCTTATTAAATGAAGGAGCAGGTTTCTAACAAAACTTTAATTTTTCTATTGAATATATTTTTGCATAGTTCTTTACTTTCTGTACACATGGTTTAAAATTCAGAAATGAAACTCCTGGGTTGAACAGTGGATTGACCACACGTTTAACTTTTTCTCTGGAAACTACACTAAAATGAGAATAACAAAACCACAATCAGTAGAAAAGTGATCATTTAAGAAGCAGGGCAAGTGATTCTTGACTGAGTTATAGACAAAATGGGCACCAGCCGAGGGGATGTCTGGAGCCTCTGGAAGCGCCATGGAGCAGAGAAGGGGCAGGGTGTGAGTGAGAGTGGGGAGGGTCAGCAGAGGTCTGCATGTGGAAAAACTGACCCGCTGGACTCCATTTCTTGCGTGCAGAAAACTCAGCAACTGTTCATTTGTTGCTTTGGAAAAAGAAAAACCAAAAAGCAAACATGGTCTTTAAAGATACAGGGACGACTGGCAACTCTAAGGATAACTTCCATATTCCAGCACTTACGAATCACTGGTATGTTGCTAATTGCCTACCAGTGGCCCTGAAGAGACTCAGCCATGGACTGGAGCTTTTGACCAGTGGTCACAGTGTCCCAGCATGGAATGTAGACTGAGAACCAAGGAGTACTATACATGCTCGAAAAAGCTAATGAGACAAAGGAGAATGACCATTTAGAAATAAGACAAAATTACTTTCAAAGAATCAGGTATAATATGGAGAAAGAAAAACAATCTTATAATAACCTTATAACAACAACGATCATATTGTTATCTTGAAAGATGTAAATGCTATTATATTTCAGGTAGAATCTCATGAAGGGAAAGCAAGAAAGTCAGAGAGGAATATAGAGAACTTAGAAATTAAAGATAGAGAGGAATGTGTGTGTGTGAGAGAGAAATATTTGATAGAGAAGGTAGAGCATAGATCAATTTAGATCAAAGTAATGTAAATTCAAAAAGGACCAAGTACAGTGTTTACATTTAAAAATTAATAATGAAATTTTAAAAAGTAGGGATATGTTAGGGAAAAGGCGTACTGGGGCTGGGCTGTGAGACGTCTTACTGAAGATATATTGTGAGAACCAGCACTATGTATCACTTTAACAGAATGACTTATCGATATTTTATGGTTAAGAATTAAGGAAAAGTAAAAAAAAATCACATTAGACAAAAATGAAGAGCTTGATTTTAGATTTGCTGGGAAACTCAGTAAATATGCCAAAGACTAATGAAACCAGCTAGGCTGGTCCACGGTGTGAGCGTGGGAGGTTAGGGTGAACATTCAGGAAGTGGGCTGCTGAAACTTGTGAAAACTGATCATGAAGCAGCTGAGAATAATGTGCATAAATTCGCTAGGGTCATGTCTGATGAAAACCTTAATCCTGAACAAAAATTCAAATGCTGAGGCTGGGGATTTAGCTCAACGGCACAAGCACTTGGCTGGCAAGCGTGAGGTCATGAGTTCGATCCCTGGCATCAAGACAAAATAAAACAAAACAAAAAAACCTCATTGTTTATCAAATGCTGATGAAACAGCCCTGTCGGTGTGCTGTGCTCCTAAAACCCCAGCCATGGATGATACGAGATCCCTCATGCCATGAGGACAGGGTGACTTCTCTTAGCTGCCTTGCAAGCGAGACAGGACACAAGAGCCGGGAAACAGCCAACCCTGTAATGTTTCTGTGATGTGTGTGACTTATCTGTCATTGCAATGCAAACAAGAAGGTGAGCATAAGCAAGTACACACTATTCACACTGAGTCGGTACCCACTGTCGTGCGTGGCTTGAGATCACGGTGGGTGACCTGGACTGCAAGAAAGTATGCAGTCTGAGAGTCCCAGACCATCCTTCCACCCACCCTGCTCCTGAAAGTTTTTGGGAAAAATAGTGTTTCAGCATTTATTTTTCTCCTCAGTGCTAAAATCTGTTACTTAGACTTACCTCCTACTTTCAATCCTGTTTACGTTCTTTATTGTCCATTTAAATTAAATAACTGTGTGGTGTCCAGTCAAAGCTCTGGGTTAAGACATTTACATGCCATGAAGAGCAAGTTTCAGTTCTTCCCCACTCCACTGGTTTTCTTTTTTACCTTAAGTCACATAACGGCTGAAATTAATCAGTCCTTAGGAACCTCGGACAGGAGGATTGATGTCAAGGAAAAGTCTTTTCTCCAGTAACTGATGCTTGGAGCAAAGCTGATACCAGGTGTGAAAGCTTTTAGTCTTCACAATGGAAACCTGAACTACGGAGTCTGTGTGGAAACTGTGGAGAGACCAGGAGAAGAAGCGAAGGGCAGGGTTGGTACCGTACATGTCTGAAAATATGCCTCTGAGATAATACCAATATTGCAAATGTAAAAGAAAGGATTAAGTGTACGCTTTAAATTTAAAAGTCATTTGATTGTTAAATTGAAAATGGTGCTATGAATGCCGTGGAGAAGGAAGCAGCTGGGGTGCTGTATGTTGGTGTCCACCTGAGGGGATGTCCATGTGCATGTGTATTTTTTTTAAATCAAAGATACTGAGGGGTAATGGTGAAACGCAGTGGTGTGCAGTCCATTCTCCTTCTCCCCGAAGGATCTGCTTTTGACAGTGCTTATATGCGGGTTTTTGTTAATGATCTCCACAGTTTTAAGCAGAACAAGTTAAAAAAGAAAGCAAGGGATTAAATCTTAAGGGAGAAGGAAGATACCACTAACAGAATTTTGCCCAAGAACCATGTTATTTTAGAGCTTAGGTTTACATACTCTAGTTGATTTCATCCTCATGGAGATTTTGTGAGTTTAGCAGCCTTTATATTATTACCTCATTTTAAGGATTGAAGAACCAAGCACAGAAGAGATGACTCATGCTCAGTGTCTCATGGGTATGAAAATGTTGATGCCGTGATTTGAATGCAAATCGTGTTTTCTAGTCTTGGACTTAGTTCTGTGTGTCATTGGTTCCCAAACGCTCACCTTTGGGGCACACTCGGCCCAGGAACCTTAGTTTGGATCTCGACCCCTTTTTAGGTAAATTCCTGAGTGTCTTCCTTTGACTTTGACACCTGAGCTTTGTAGTGTTAAGGACAAGTACAGCGGTGGGCCGCTCTAGTCCCCTGCGTGAAGCTCTTGTGTCCTGTTCAACTTCTCACCTTCAATGGCTTGAAAATATGCAGGATGGAGAGTTGAAGCTTGACCTTCATTTCTTCAGGTATCATTCTGTCATTTTGGGGGAAGTTTTTTTAGAGATGCCTTTTGTAAAGTATGAATGTCCCTGTGACATTCAGATTTACATTTCTAGGCTCTTATATCCTCTGGGATCTGTGCTGTGATGATTGTTCTCAAAAGGACATGTCAGTTACTGTAGATTTGTCAAGATGGCATTTCGACTTTCTTTCACAGTTTTGGAATTGGACTCTGATTGACAATTTGTTCTTTGAAGTTGAGTACAGATTCAGAATGCACTGTTTCCTGTCCACTTACATCCCACATTAAATCCATTTTACACTCCTTATTGTCCATTTCCATCAAATCATATCAATGTTTTTCAGTGAAAATCCTAATTCAGAATTTTGATTGAGGAGCTTTGCTTGTATTCTTCCTCCAGGACTCCTTGGCTATCTATTAAAATAATGAATAATCCCCAAATACTTGATACCTATATTTTTTTGAAAAGTATTACAGTATAGAGGGTTGATGGGTTTCCATGCATATGGGTCATTTTATAATGCTAACTTAGAAAAAGTTGTAAAGTAAAAAGTGTAGCTAAAACTACCATGTAGTCAAATGTGCAGAGTTTGATAGCATTCTGTTGCTTATGTTTTGTGATGTCATGCAAAGTACTTATAGAATCTGCATCTCAGTTTACTAAAGGGGAATAATGTTTGTGCTATAGTTTGGGTTTGAAATGTCTACCCAAACCTCCTGTGTTCAATGTTTGGGCCTCAGCTTGTGCTATTGAAAAGTGGTGGAAGCTGTAACACATATGCGGTCTAAGGTCACTGGGGGCACAGTTGTGGAAGGCATCTGTAGGTTACTGGTCTCTTCCTTTCTTCTTTGCTTCCTGCCCTCCAAGAGTGAGGCAGCCTGCTCTGCTATGTACTTCTCATTAGGAAATGTTGGCACACCACAAGTCCAAAGCAACCGGGCCAATGATCATGGATTAAAATCCTGCAAAAGTGTGAGTCAAATTAACTTTCTCTTTTTAGGTTGATTATAGCAGTTATTCTTCTGTAGTGATAAAAACTTGGTGAATACAGTATTTAACTTTACAGTTTTGTTGTAAGACTCAAAGAAGACAATCCAAAGGAGTTACACAGAATCTAGCATATCATATTCACTCAATAAATGATAGATACTATTTTCATAAGCCTTTTCATCTGAAGGGTTATAAGTTATCTGGCAAAGTTCATGGTAGATAGGAGATGCTCAAAAATATAATGATGCACAAAACAGGAGGTGTAATATTTCACATATTCAGCCTCATATGAGAAGATGTTGAACTAAAATGCACTTCCATCTTACTGGTGGACTAATTCTCCTACATTCACCTTTTATAGAGCTGGGAATGCCACAGAATTGAGAATTAATGATGCATTGCTCCAACTTAGATTTCACTACCTGAAGTGCAGTGGAGTGAAAAGTCAGTGATTATCTTGTTTTTCAACCTTTATTTATCAACGCATGAACCCAGGAGGGCTGGCAAGGTACCAGTAGGATCAGCAACAATTATATTGATGTTATGAGTCTGATTGAAGACTCGTTCTTTACTTAGGTCATGCTCCATTTGCTCTGTCTCTTAGGCCTGGGGCAGTGAGGGAACTCATCAGAGCCTTCAGTGATAGACACAGCCTGTGCGGCACGCAAGCAATAGGTTTGCCACCGCTGGCCGGGGGCTTTGGTTTCTATCTGAATTACACTGTTGGGATTGGATTCCTTTCCTCACAGTTTTTACACATGGAGAAATTATTGGCATTTTGCCTACACAAATTTTGTCAGGTTCTCTCTTCAGAGCCCTTATTTTCTGTCGCTGACTGGGATCTTGTCTGGACATAGACATATTATTTAGCAGTAATAGTCATTCCCTTGATTTACAGTGTTCCCTATAGACAACTGCCTCATTTTTCTATTCATTGAACTAGTCTTTCGATGGTTATATTCCTTTTTATTTGGGAGGGGGTTACTGGGAATCAAACTTAGGACCTCACCTTGGCCAGGCAGGCACTATACCACTGAACTAAGTCTCTGGCCCCCTTGATGCTTATATTCTGATAATTATTTGGTTTACAGTTACATTCAGGTAATCCATGCACTTGCCCTGGCTAGCGGGCCCCCTTTCCATCACGAGCAGTCTGGTGGCTGCTCAGTTCTTTCACAGAACGCATCTGCAGTGCTAGCTTCATCTTGCTCTCTGTTCACACTGACAATACCCAGCAAGCTTTGCTATGGATGGTTTTGGAGGCTGACACGCTGCTCTGAACTTGTAGAAGGCTGTAAACTGAATGGCAGTTAAATTTCAAATGGAAACTTTCTGAGGTCCAGTTAGGGTTTAAATGGTTGCAGGAGACTGTGGATATAACTGCCCCCCATAATCAGTTCTTTCTGAACCCCTATTTGTTACCATCCCATATTCTGTACAGTCCAGGGATTGCCTCAGGGGCCAGAGACACAGGCGCCCTGGACCGGGGGCTGCTGTCGCTGCTTCATGTCGAGGCTTTGCCTCTTGAAGAGAGTTTTACTTTTAATCCGGGAGAGACATAGGTGCTGCTGTGGACACAGAGTTCTCCCTCAGTGTGCGACACATAATCATCTCTGGCTTCTGTAACAAATAGTCGAGTTATGACCCTTAATCCTGTAGCTATTGTTTCAATGAACCACTGCCTGAGAGACTGCTTTATGTGTACAGTGTTTGGAGACCTCACAGGGTTGGTATTTGTTGGAGAAGATTTAACCAAGGCTAATGAAATGAATTGAACGGTCTGCTTGAGTTAAGGGTCTGCTTGAGGCTTTGCCATGTTCACGGTAGAACCGGGATGTTACTGCACGTCTGCGGTCTCCTGTGGATTTCATGTGAATGTTAAGGTGAACCTGAGTCAGCTGCAGCATTTGTGCCCCTTGAAACAGCAGGCCAGGCCATTCTCAAGACACAGAGAATTCAAGATTCCCAAGGAATGTACCTCTCTGGGCAAACTGAAGTTGCAACCAGCACACACCAACACTACTACCTGCATAATGCATGGTGGGAACTGACGGTGCTCCTGGGGTGAGCATCAGCCAGGGTCCCTAACCCTCAGAAATTTCTAACTCACAGGAAGAGGTCTGAGTCCCTAGTGACCTGTGTTTGTTGCTATTATTGTTTTTGTTATATTAAGGATGGAAAGATCCTAGATGTATGGTTGTGAGAACGAGCAGAACAATATCAAGACATCTGGAAAAATCTGCCTTTATTGCTTTGAGAATCCTCAGGATCACGGGAAGAAGATGGGCCCAACGTGAGAGTGAGGAACCAACCTCTTACTAAGTGAAAGAAGCATTTGAAGACTGGTACTTACTGTCAGATGCTTTTCCTTCCTTTGCATGTCTGTGACGGTCCCACCTTCCCATTTTTGTATCCATCTCTCCTAAGCATTTGCGTTACACGGCCAATTCAGGCTCATGGGTCTTCCGGCCTGGTGATTGCAGAAGCCCCTGAACTGGTGTCTGGTTGGTGGTACTCTCCCTCAACCCAGTCTGACAGAGGAACTGCTGACCAAGTGTGGTGTGGTGCAGTAGAAAGGGAAAGCATTGGACCTGGGGAGGCAGACACTGGACTTCTCGCTTTGCCACAGCCCTGCTGGCACGCACATTGTATTTATTTTTCTGCTTAGAACCAGTTTTCTCACATGAAGAATAAAGATGACGATATAGTACTTACCTCAAGAGACTGTTTGGGGATTAAACAAGGTGAAACCTATGAAGTCCTCAGCTATGACAAGCACTCAGTAAGTGTTAAGTCTTCTTTCTGTTCTCATCCATGCCAGGCGCAGTGTACCTCAGCATGTATTTCTCCTCAAATCAGTCCCTGAGGCAAGGATTAGCCTACATGCAGGAAGTGAGGGTGCAAAATGAGACAAGGAAAGGAGTAAAAGCAACAAAGCCAGACAAATTTTTAAGTAGGTTGTCATTTGTAAAACTTACCTTATAATTATCCCGCTGTGGGTCAAGGATGCTGGGGTGTTTGTCTCAACCAACTTAAACCTCTTCTTGGTTAAGCACTGTTGGTTAAGCACTGTTCTTGGGGATTGAATGTCCTGTGCTCCCTTCTCCCATCATATGTCCTTCTAGGGAACACCCTCAGGAAGAAAGAGGTTACTATCTGAGGTCACCCTCAGGGTAGACCGAGGAGTTAATCCAGGGTACCAACAGAAACCATTCTCTCTGCTTCTCTTGACCTCAACTGATCAAGTGGAGACAGGGCATCAGCGCTGGGTTAGGGTGAGGGCTCTCTGTGAAGAAGAAAACTGCTGAGCCTTAGTTTCTTACCTTCTGAAGCCTTTGTCCAGGGTCGGGCCCACACAAGAGCTCACTGAGAATTATATCGTGTTGCAGGGAGAGGAAGTCCCTCTCTCAGCCTGCTTCGGGCAGGGCCTTCCATGCTGACCATCCCAGAAAGTGAGTCCCCTGACTTGCTTCTCATTACTTCTGTACTGTGTTATCCGGCCTTCATCTCATTCACAGCATAGTATGCCCAGGAGCCCCCGGGCCTGCTCCCAGGATGAGCATGTTTGTTGTGCTTCTCCACGTTGTCTCTGCCTTATCTCTACTAATCTTTAGAAATACACAACTGCCCTGTGTCCTGTGCAGAGAAGAACTGTGTCTCCCAAGCCCTGAATTATTACTATGCTACTTTGTTCTTTTCATCTTGCAATTTCCAATATAATCTTTGTGTGGTCTCTGCAATAGATTTCCTATTTGTTTTCGCACGTCTGCTCTAGTCAGATTATTGCTTCTTAGATGTGTTGAATCTCTTTTGATCCTTTATTTTTCCAACTTGTGTGCCTTCTGTCCCAAGGTGAAGGCTTTGGCTTGTTCCTGCTAAACTTGTCTACTCGATTAGTTGAAAGAACTCTACTTATTTTTTCCTGGCTGACTCTCTAATACACAGCCAGACCAGACTATTAATTGCAGCAAATATGCATTGAGAGTGTACTGTGTCCTGTGTGCTGCATGCCAGCCTGGTTCCGTGGGACCTAAGCGAAGTGTGTTGTATAAGCCAGTCCTTGTTAATTAGAGTCTGGCTGATAGAACACTTAGTCATGACGTAGTTCAGTGGCTGGTCATTGGTTTAAACTCACAAGTATGCTATAGGCTCTGCCATGAATTCTGTAATAATTGGAATACAGGGAACAACTTGGAATGAAGCAGAGAAGCCTTTGTAAAAACACAAGACAAAACAAAAATCAAATCAAAACAAAACAAAACATCCAGGTCCTTGCCTGTGTCAAAGCTCTCCACGATAATACTCCAGTTTGCTAATTCCCTAGCAGGGCTAGTGGAACTCAGAGATAGTGTTTACTCCTGGTTACAGTTTATTGTAGGTGGATGGAAGATGTAGATTAAACTAGCAAGGAAAAGTGTGGGTAGGGAGGGATCCAGACTGGTGCAAAATGATAGGTGGAGTTTGATAGACAGAACTTAATTTTCCTAGCAGTGATGTGTGGCAGTATATATGGAATGTTGTCAACTAGGGAAGCTCACCCAGATGTGGTGTGTGGAGTGTGTACCCAGGGGCCAGTCACATACCCAGGGCCTTAGCTATGCAGACTAGTTCCCCAAGAGATAAGTTAATACAGTATGGCTAGAATTCCCAGGCATACAAAACCAGACATTCAACAGAATGTTAGCATAAAATATCTTGTGTGATCCAAGGATTTAGGCACCCAAAGACGCTCTTATCAGACAAAGTCTTGGAAGGGCTTAGGGGTTATCTACCACAGCTAGTCCAGGATCAGAACTCAAAGTTTTTAGAGTGTGCAGGATTTGGGCAACCCAGGTCTGATGACCACCACTTGCGTGCTGAACCGTACCATAAATCAGTAGACTAATAGAGAAAGAAAGACTCTCTGAGGACACTGGGCAATTTCTCCAAAGCCTGGGTACGGAAAAGTCATCTTTATTAGGAAGACATCCCTGGCACTCTCCAGATAAATGTGTTTCTTTTTCCCAAGAAACCTAAAAGAATTTAAAGAAACTGTTGAGTGATTTCTAGACTCTTAAGTACTGAGCTTTGTGGTTTTCATGCATTGTGTCATTGGTGGGTGCCCTGGGAGAAATTTGTATGCAAGGCCTGTATCCTGCACTAGATGTTGAATTGCTTGAGGTAGGTTCTCTGGCTGATTCTTGGTACCCTTATTGTTTAGTACATTTTCCAGCACACAGTAGTTGTTCAAGAAGCAGCCAACCCCTTCCTGTGACTCAGTGGCAGTCTTGGGCCATGGGGAGGAGAAACAGAAGCCAACCCCTTCCTCTGAGCCAGCTGGTCGCCGGCTGGGAGACATGAAGAGTATACTCCACCCTGTAAGCAACCGGCTGATCTGGAGAAACACAGACTGGGATGAAAGCTACTGAGGCAGAAAAAAACAACTTAATGATGCAGCATTTAGTATTTGATTGACTTTGCAAGCCTAAGGACAGTGGTCTGAGCATCTACTTGGAGGATAACAATATGCAACATAGCAACTATGGGAGATTTCCTTCTGAAGGATAACCATATGCAACATAGCAACTATGGGAGATTTCCTTCTGAAGGTGGTAGCCATTGCTAATTCTCTATTACATTGTTTTAAAGTCCAGTATCATTTCCATTATTTTGTTTTGCTTGGTTTTATTGTTTTGTTTTGTTTGACTTTTTATTATGTTTGATGGCATGGGTAGCTATTTCTAAAATAACAAGATATATTATGGTAGCCATTGTTGATTTCTTAATATCTTGTTTTGAAGGCCTGTATTGTGTTCATTCTTTTGTTTTTATTGTTTTTTTGTTTTGTTTGATTTTATTATGTCTGATGGTATGGGCAGCTATTTTGAAGATAACAAGAGACATTATAGTAGCCATTATTAATTTCCTATTATCCTATTTTGAAGTCTTATATCACTTTCACTGTTTTGGTTGGCTTTATTCTGTTTTATTTTGTTTGGTTTTATCCTTTTTAAAATAAAAAAAGCCAGTAATCCCATGCCTATAATCCCACCACTTGGAAGGCTGAGGCAGGAGGATCATTACAATTTTGAGACTAACCTGAGCTACAAAGTGAGCTCAAGGCCATCTTCAACCACATAATGAGACCCAGTCTCGAAAAGACAAAAAAAAAAAAAAAAGGAAGAAAGAAAGAAAGAAAGAAAGAAAGAAAAAGAAGTATTGATGGAATGTATGCATGAGTGGGTAAATTGTACTGTAAATAATGTCAAACACCAGAATTGTACTCCAGGTTTTCTTCTATGTAATCCCTATAAACAACACTATAAAAACCATACTAACAAACATGCACTAATCCCAAAACTGGCAACGTTGCTTATTGTCTATTGTACAGTTTTGCCAGTTCCCAAAGGCAAGGTCTGAAAATTGAAGAATTGTCTTTAATTTCATTAGCTTCTCACTGAGACTGATTATTTCCTTTCATTATGAATGTGTTTACCAAATGCTGTTCTCATTACTATCATCAGTATTTGTGATTATGTTACCGATAGAAATCACAGATATTTCCATGCGTCTTTATAATTGTTTCCTGTATTTTACAATATTGTCTGTGACCTTCACTATTATCTAACTACAGTAGTTATTTAAAACAACACTAGATCTTGTTTTCACAATTTTATTAATCAGCACCTGTAATATGAAGACACATTTGAAAACATCCTGATTAACTATATTTTGATATAATTAGTTTCCCACGTAATTCTATGCAGTTTATACTTTGTATTATAGAAACGGTATTTGGGTAAATGATCCATAAGGTTCACCAGACAGCGGAGCGTGACGGTGGCCCAGCAGAGATCTCAGATTCTTAGCCACAGTTCTGCGTGATTCTCTGATGCTCGTTTCTTACAAAGAACTTTTATAATCTATGGAATTCTTCATTCAGTGTCCATGAGCAGGAGCATCCCTGGAAGAGTCCAAATCCTGTTTGTCTGAACGCCTCCAGAACCTAGCTACAAACCTAACTTAGCTGCGTGCTGCCCTGGTGACCAATAATACTTGCTGAAAAAGTTGCTAAGTTTGTGAACAAATGAAACAGAAGACTTTTCAACAGCATGCCTGGGCTCAAGATACAGATGCACACTTTCCTCTTCTACAATGCTTCTCTCAGAGAGGCCGTGCGCTTACTCTTGTTGGTCTGGCTGTTTCTTTTTTCTTTTCTTTCTTTCTTTTTCTTTTCCTAGTTTTTTTTTTTTTTTTTTTTTTTTACCAGGAAGCAAACTCAGGATCTTGCACTTGCCAGGCAGGCCCTTGTGCTGCTGAGCTGTGTACCTGGCCCATGCTTGGCTATTTCTACAGTCCTCTGAGTTGGTCCCCTTCAGTGGTCATGTTATATCATCTTTTTGATAATTTGTATCGTTTTGTTTGCCAATGTCTTTGTTTAATGATTTCTGCGTTTATGCTCACTAGAGAAATTGTCCCATAGTTCTTTTTCTCAGTTGGATCCTTGTCTGGATTTGGGATCAGCATAATCTTAGCTTTTAAGAATGGTTTTGGAAGGACTCCTTTCCTCTAAATTTCATCAAACAGTTTGAGGTGTATTGGTGTTAGGTCTTCTCTGAAATTCTTATAGAAATAGGCTTTGAATTCATTAATTGGACTTTTTTAAGTTGGTAGTTTTTTCTTTTTTATTGTGGCTTCAATTTCATTGCATGTTATTTGGTTACTTAAGATTTTTAAGTCTTCTTGGTTCACTTTTGGCAAGTCGTAGGGGAATGCCTCTATTTCTATCGAGTTCCCCAATTCTTTGGTACATGTTCATAAAGTATTTGTGAAGTACCTGTTAATAATTTCCTGAATTTTAGCAGTACCCATTGCAATGTCACCTTTTTCATTTCTAATTGAATTAATTTGTGTCTTTTCTTTCCTATTTTTTGAAAAATTGGTTAAGAGTTTATCTAGTTTATTCTTTCAAAGAATCAGTTCTTTGATTCATTGATTCTTTTTAGTGTCCATTTCATTAATTTCTGCTTTGATTTTTCTGTACAAGCTCTGAGTTTGGATTTGTCTTGGTTTCCTAAGACATTGAGATGCATCATTAAATTTTTTTATTTGGGCTTGTTCTGTTTTTCTGACACGGGCATTCACTGCTGTTAACTTCTCTTGGAGAACTTCTCTTATTGAGTGCTTAAGTTCTGGTGTGTTGTACTGACATTATTTACTTCTAGCAATTATCTCATTTTTTCCTTCCTTTCTTGGTGGTACATCAGACCACTGGATTTTGTCTCGATCAGTTTTACTAATGTGTGTCTTTTAATTGGTGAGTTGACCCATTGATTATTCAAGACTCTGTTGTTTAACTTCCATATGTTTGCATAATTTCTGTTGTTTCTTTTGCTATTGATTTCTGGTTTCATTGTGCTATGATCTTATAATATGAGTGCTAAAATTTCAATTTCTTTTGCACTTAATTAGGCATGCTTTATTAGCTGGTATGTGGTTTATTTTAGAGAGAGTACCATGTGCTGCCAAAAAGAATGTATATTTTCTTGTTGAGTAGAACACTTTAGAATCTATTAAATGCATTTGTTCAAAGGTTTGACTCAACACTGATATTTCTTTGCAGATTTTTTGTTCAGTTGAGTTGTCTTCTTATGATTGTGGTATACTGTGTTCCCCCACTATAACTGTATTGATGTTTATCTGATTTTTTATGTCTATTAGAGTTTTATGAAGTTAGACACACTATGGTTTAGGGCATATATGTTTATAATTGTTATCTCTTCCTGTTGAATAAGTCTATCAGTATATAATGTCTTTCTTTGCCTTTTTTGATCTGCTTCCTCTTGAAATCTATTTTGAATGAAAATAGGTAGCTACTCCTGCTTGTTTTTGCATTATCATTGCATGGAAAATGGTTTTCTATCCTTTGATTTTTAGTCTATTAAATTTCTTTTTGTGCTAAATGTGTTTCTTGCATATGTCATACTACTGAATTTTGTTTCTTGATCAGTTCTGCTAATGTGTGTCTTTGGTGAATTGAGCCCATTTAAATTGATAGTTATAATTCATACTTACTCACTTATTCTTGTCATTGTATTAATTTCCTGTAGCTATTTTGCTTTCTTTTTCTTCTATTCAATTGCTAGCCCCCAAATTCATTTTATTCAACTTTGTGGCATTGTTAGTTTTATTGTCTCCTTCTAAGATAACTTGAGAAAATTTGGAGTGTTGGTTTGGTGGTTGTGAATTTCTTTAGGTTTTCTTTATCATGGAAGTGTCTTATTTGTCCATAAATTCTGAAAGATAATTTTGCATAACAGTCTGAGTTGGAAGTTGTTTTCTTGAGAAGCTTGAAACATTTCATTCCATGCCTATGGGGTTTGTATTGGGAAATGTATTGCAATTCTGATTAGTTTTCCTTTGCATTTCCTTTGCAATGGTGCCATTGCTTTTCTCTAGCAATGAATTCTGTTTTTTATTGTAATTTTGGTGGTTTAATTATTCTTGCAGAGTTTTTTTTTCTGATTTTGGCTATTTGGGGTTCTATATCATTTACTTATCTGTATTTTTTTTCATGCCTTCAAAGGTTTTTTTTTTTTTTTTTGCTATTGTTGGGTTTTTATGTTCTTTGGGCTACCTTCTGACTTTTCACTAATTCCAATTACTCTAATATTATCTTTAAGTCACCAAGAAGCTGTTGGATTCCTTTGTCTTGTTCCCTTGGTTTTGAGGTTTCTCTTATTAATTGGTCGTTGACCATAGCCCTGTCCTCTAGGTGTGACACTCTGTCTTCTCTTTCGTGCTACTCATACTTTCAATGATTTTTTTTTTTGTACCAGGAATTGAACTCAGGACTTTGTGCTTGAAAGGCAGGTGCCAAGCCACTGAATTATAGCTCTGGCCTGTTTTTATTCTGCTGGACTCATGTTTCAAATCTTTTTATGGACTCCCATTCTTTTCTATGCTTGGAATTTGTGTTTTGCATCTCTCTCTCTCTTTCTCTGCCCCTGTTTCTCTTTTAGCTCTATTAGATTTTTTATTAGTGTCTTTCTAGAGTTTCTAATCCTTTATTTCCTTATGGTCACTATCTGATTAGTTGTGTCTTCTTGAAACTTGCCCAGCACCTTGCTGAGCTGTTTCCCCTCCATTGGTGCCTTCTCAGATCTATGCACTGTGTACCTTATGATTTCCTCCCTGTCGGTACCCTCTGAACTGATTTGGGGGAAGTCAGGTTTTGGAGGCTTCTTTGTTGCCCTGTCATTTCATGTTTGTGAGTTTTTTTGTGTGTGTGCTGAAGTTTGCAAATCTTTTGCTCAGTGCCCATTCACTGCAAGTGAGCCACAGTGTCGTTAATGATCACCAGGCAATTCAGAAGATTGGCCTTGAAAGGAAGCCAACTTCCAATCACTACTACATTACCTCAGTTGTAGGAGTAAATTCAGCAACAACAATAGCATGGGTGTCAACTGGGTGTTGACAAACCCTAGGAACCTCTGGTGAACCTCCCTTACCAAAAAAAGAGGACTCTGATTTTAGTGAAGACAGGTGACCCTTATATTTACCTCTAGTAATTCAGACCACTAACTTGTGCTGGATGGAGGGCAGTGCAGATAGTGCCCATACATACCTCTCGACTAAACGCTTTCTTCTTTAGGACTGCGCCCTCTGACAGTTCTCCCAGCAAAGCTGGCCTCCCATGGCAGAATGAAGGCCCAGTGACATTCCTGATCCCCTTCCAGCTGATCCCTGTAGATCTATCCACATTTGGCTCTCACCCTCTCTGAGCCCACGTCCCCAGGCTCTCTCGTCTTCAGACTCTGGTAGGGCATCATTCCAGTCTTGAGACGAGACTCTCCTCCCGGGCATAGGTCTCTTCATCAGCTGGGTTTGTCTGTTGGTGGTCACCTTCGTGTCCCTGTGCTGTGGAGAAGCTAGGGGTCAGGATGAGGTGCATAGTTCTGAGTATCCCTGCGTAGATAGGCACCATGGTCCTCACTTCCATTTTAGGTAAGCTCTGATATTTTATTAAGGACTGGTGGTGGAGGCAGCCCCAAATACATTGCAAGGTTTTTGTTTTGTTTTGTTTTGTCTTGAAATTTCTCCTCTCAAAATATAACTGTGGAGGGCCTAATACTTGGAATGAAACAGTCTGCTTGGTATTTCAGTGTTGTTCAGCACATATTCAAACCCTTGATATAGAATCAGAGATTTACATAATCACGAACTCTCCAAAAGGTGAGCATTACACAGTCTTGTATTAAATATTCTCTTCACTAATCAGTATTCTTTATCACATACAAAACTGGATTAGGTGCCTCTATGGAGAGTTACGAGAATTTGGCATGATGCTCTCCCATTAGGCATATGCTTTTCCATTCTTCTGGCACTCCAGGAAGGAAACCTCAAAAAAATGTTTGTGGTAATGCTACTTTTCACTTCAGCCATTGTGGAAACGTGAACACAAGTAAGACAGGCTTCCCTCGTTCTCCCCTGACCTTCAGTAGGTCAGCTGTAAAGATGTGTCCATTGAAAATTATTAAAGATAAGTACATTTTTATAAAATTGTTCCTGAGAACTCTCTGGGTTTAAAGAATATAATATTGATTTATTTGGTTTGCAGTCCAATAAGCTATGTGCTAATCATCTTTCACAACAGAAACTTCAAAGTAGAAAAAATAAACTAAAAAGAAGAAAGTCTCTATAGCAACTTGGGATGTCTCAAACTCTCACTGTGGATGTAAACTCCAGGGCTGAGGATGTATCAATTTGGATTTTCTTATTTATGTAATGAGTTGACAAGCTCCTGGGGGCCACCAGATCTGGGTTTGTTAATTACCTAATATAATTACTGCAAGAAACATCTGTCCCTTTTCTCCCACCCCACACCAGCAGAGAGATGCATTTACAAAGTAGGTAGGGGATATTATTACTTTTAAAGATAATGTTTAGATGCCCTTATTTAAATGAAGCAGAAGCAATATTCAACAGTTTTTAGGGCTTTCTATTTTTAATGTTCAAGTCACAGACTGAATGGACTAACTATATGCTCTATATGCAGTTCTAAATGCCGAGGATAAAATTTGGGTTCAATCCTACCACAGTGTATGGTTTACACACAAAGTCTACCCCCAAAGCCTCATGTCCTGAGGACTTGATGCCCGGTTCCCCAGTGTTCAGAGGTCAGGTTCAAAGGAGTGATTAGATCATGTTATGGTTTAAAGATAGAATGTCTCCCAGAAGCATTGGAGCTTTTGTGCGGAGGTAGTGCTTTTGGAAGGTGATTGGATCCTAGGGGTACGGTATTATCAGTGGACCAAGAGTTTGGAACCAACTTTGCTGTTAGGAGGTGGGGCTGCTCAGAAGAGGCGGTCCCTGGGGGGTGAACTGAAAGGGTCCATCTCTCTCCCCACCCCCTACCTTTGCTCTCTGCTTCCTGGTAGCCATGACTTGAACTGTGTTCCTCCTCCAGACCTTTTCACCGTACTCTCTGCCTCGGAGAAAGCTGTCTGTGCAACAAATCTTCTAATAAACCTCTCTGATTTTAAACTGTGAGGTGTTAGGTATTGTCTCCATAATGGAAAGAGACTAAAATGGATTATGAGGTGCTGACATAATGAATATATTAACTTGTTGACAAATTCTTAGCTGTATCAGCCATGGGGAGATGGGGTCTAGATGGAGGAAGTAGGTGACTGGCAGCATGCCTTCAGAGAGTGCATTTTGCCTTTGGGCAGTCTCTCTTCTCTCTTCTCCTCTGTCTCCCCCCACCTCCTCTTCTCTTCCTTCCTGGCTGTCATGAGGTAGCCAATTTTCCCCTACCATACCCTTCTGCCATGATGTTCTGCTTTATCACAGCCCAGAGCAATGGAACCAGTTGAACATCAACTGAAACCTCTGAATCCATGAGTCAAAATAAATCTTTCCTCCATTAAGTTGTGACTCTCAGGCACTTTGTCACAGCAGTGGAAAGCTGACTGCATACAGTACACACATACATACAATAATAGCAAGTACACCCTCCTGAATTGTTGCCCATTGCTTATAGCTGTGCCTTCCAGCTCTTTTTTGTCTGTGTGCCTTTGCATACACTGATTTATCCTCTTGAATAGTCTCTTCAAGACCCGGAAATTCCTGTGCTTTCCTCATGTCCCAGGTGTTTATCATTTTCTCCCCAAATCGCTCCCTGAGCTCAACAGGTGCTCCTAGCCTTCTCTTCTCACATATGACTATTTAGCAATTTGTCACATGTCACTAAGCTTATAGATCTCCATATGTGCTTTTCTTGGTATACTGTTACTTCCTTGACTGTAAAGATTAAATTTTAATTATTCTTTTTTCATGGGGCTTTGCATAGTGATTAACTCAGAATAAACACTGTAAATGCTACTTTCTTGTGATTAGATTATAGAAGATACTTGATAATTATACTGTACTTTTTTTAAAAAAAATTAATGACTACCTGGTATGTGTTATTCACTGAGAGATATTTACAAATGCTCATGAAATTCCAATAAGGAAGTTGCTGTTTCTCTTATCTTTAAAATTTGAAATTGAAGTTTTAAAGAGTTAACATTCCTGAGCTTCTTCTCCCCAACTTTCTTCCAGTTAATGGACTCATGAGGCACAATTCTGGTCAGTGGATGAGACTGGAAGTCTGCTGATATGGATTCTGAGAAAAGTTCCATTTTCTTTGTTAAAAATAGACCACTTCATCTGGAAGAGCCTACTTTTTTCTTAACTGCCATTGTCTTCCCTGCCTTTTTAGGACCTGAAGGGAATGCCTAGACGTGTAGTAGGCATGTTGCCACCACCAGGCCCCAGCATGAGCATTAAAGTCATGACACTCGGGAGAGGTTATTAGACATAAGGAGCTTGATGTTTGGGTGACATCTGTGAGCAGCTGAGCCAGTCCTGGGTTTCTTTCTGGACTTAAATATATGAGGAAAGTTAGTCCTCTGTTACTCCAGGGCATTGTTTCTAAAAAGAATCAATGCTTAGCTAATCTGGCTTCCAAGGGGAAGAACGGGAATTCTGACGTATTTTACTGCTAACCCAAATCTCCTTTGTGTTTCCACTTTGCCATATTATTTTTGTCATATAAAATACTTTCCAGTTCAGGTTTATCTGACGTGGATAGAAGGGCAAAGATCAAATGGCATGGATAAGCAGAACCTTAAAGCATGCTCTAAAGTTAGTTGTTAAACTGTGTCCTGTCTATTTTGAATTTTCTCCATGTGTAGGTGAAATTTGTGATAGAGAAATGATCAGAGCAGACTTCACAGGTGGGTCAGATTGTGTGCCAGATCTTAACAAATGGGTAGAATTTGTATGCTGAGAGAGAGAGAGAGAGAGAGAGAGAGAGAGAGAGAGAGAGAGAGAGAGAATGGCACAGGATGCCATTTAGAGATGAGGAAAGAGACTTTAGCAGCACTGGTGAAAGGGAATTATGGGCATATCTGCTATCATACCCTTCTTCCTCTACCTTTACAGTGTGCTCAGTTGGAAAATCCACTGAGCTCCCTTTCTCGTTTTCTGGCAAAGGGTTTGAGAAGTCATTGAACTGTAGAGGGCAGGCTGACCAGAACAATGAGACACAGGACGGCTGATCTCAGGCCTTTGGAGGGTGGAGTAACCAGTGAGACCAGCAATGTGGAAGTGTCTGAAGCAGCAGCAAAGAGCTAGCAGCTGGGCACTGGTGAACTCCACCAACAGACCAGTCCCAGCCCCACATCCAGAGGCCAAGATCAACTCCACACCCAGCACAGTTCCCATGGCGAACTTGGCAGGAGTACACAGCACACTTCTGGGATCTGATATGGATACTATCCCAGGACTGTAAACACCAGAAGTATTTTACTATTATTCTCCCTTGTCTGTCTCATATTGCTCAATTGGTCATTCTTCTATGGACAAAAATTGGAAAATCTATAAAAACGGAAAGAGGACCCAAGGGTTTCAGGTCTTTGGATGCTAATTGGGTTCAACAGATTAAACAATATTGTCCAGAGATGGAATTGATTATTGAAGGAAAAACGTTTGAAAGGCTTTTAGACAGAGGTGCAGATGTTTCAGTCATTATTCAACATCACAGGCCTAGGGTGTGACTGCCGGATGTAGTACTATAGATCTACAGGGAGTGAGCAGTGTTTCTCACACTAGCAGAAGCACTAAATTGTTAACTTGGAGGAATGAGGAAGGGCATTCTGGATGTTTTTCACCTTATGTCCTCCCCCACATACCAGTCAATCTTCGGGGTCATGATATATTACAGGATATGGAGGTATTTCGAGTTAGCCCTAACTCCTTGGTAACTTATCAGATGTTATAGCAAGGTTTCCTTCCCACTCAAGGGCTTCGTAAAAACAGTCAGGAAAGTAGAGAACCTCTTCCAGTTATCCCTAAAAAGAACTATTATGGTAAACGTTGCACATCTTCACATTTCTTAGGGCAGGGGCCTTGATCTCCTCTCCAATCCCATGGGCATCATTCAAGATAACCTGGATATCCAGTGACCCTGTTTGGGTTGATCAATGGCTCCTTATTCAGGAGACGCTTATAGAAGCTCATACACTGGTTAATGAATTGATGATAGCAAGGCACCCAGAGTCCTCCAATAGCCTTTGGAATACTCCAATTTTCATAGTATAAAAGAAGTCAGGAATGTGGAGATTGTTATCGGATTTGCAGGCTGTTACTAGAACCATAGAACCTATGGGAGCTCTTCAACCAGGATTGCCCGATCCTGTAGCTATTCCTCTGCATTTTCCCCTCATGGTGATTGATTTAAAAGGCTGATTTTTTACAATCCCTCTCCATCCTCAAGATAAAAAACATTTTGCCTTTAGTTTACCTTCCATTAACCACCAGGTCCCTAGGTACCATTGCCAATGGTGGTGTGTCCCACAAGGAATGGCAAATAGTCCAACTCTATGCCAAGAGTTTGTGGCCTCAGCCATTTTACCATCCATCAGTTCATCCATCTGCTTATCTTACCGATTACATGGAGGATATTCTCCTAGCACATGAATCCTCATCCACCTGGCACCAGATGTTTACTGAATTAGATGATGCCCTTTGTAATGCAGGCCCAGTTGTGACCCCTGAAAAAGTGGCTCCTTTTGCATATTTGGATCACCTTATTCAACAGACATATTGTGCCTCAAAGTGTTCAAATCCAGGTTAATCGTTTTGCAACCCTAATTGATTTTCAGACTCTAGTTGGTAATATTGATTGGCTCCACTCAGCTCTTAAGCTAACAACTCATGTTTGTGGTGTCATGTGCCATAGTAAAACTGCCACCATTCACACAAGATCTTTTTCATATATTCTATACTCTCCAAATTGCTGTTCAATCATGCCATGTCCCCTGTTTTATTGGTCACTTATGTTCTCATTCCCAATTGTCAGGGAATGCTACTTAGGGAGATGCTACTATAGACAGATTTCTGTCTACTGTGACTGTTGCGCCCTCAAATACCACTCAGTAGGCTTCTGCCTCTCATGCTATCATCCATCAAAATGCTTCTGTATTGGGCAAACAGTTTCTTTTAACTCAAGCACAGGCTTGACAAATTGTTAAACAATGTTTCTCATGTGTAATTCACCTTCCTTCACTCCATATGGGGGTTAATTCCAGGGGATTACATCCCAATTGTCTCTGGCAAGTGGATGTCTCTCAAATTCCTGAGTTTGGCTCTTTACGATGGGTCCATGTTTCAGTGGCTACTTCCTCAGGATTTATTTTTGCTTCTGCTCACACTGGCGAAGCAGTTAAATGTGTCATAGCTCATTGCTTCAAAGCTTTTAGTACTCTTGGCTGTCCACAGGCACTTAAGAATGACGATGGCCCAGCTTATACAGGTGCTGACTTCCAAGTGTTTTGTAAAACTTCACATTTCCCTTACCACAGGAATTCCTTATAACCCTCAGTGTCAAGGATTGTCACAGATGCTCACTATACACTCAAAATTCAAATATAAAAACAAAAAGGGGACTCCTTCCCCACAAAATTCACACCTCAAAATAGCCTTCACTTGGTAGTATATACTACCAACTTTTTAAATCCTACTAAAGATGAGACTATATCAGCAGAAAGACAATTCAATCAGGTAAAGGAAAAGAAGTTAGGAAGGGTCCTTTGGAAAGATCTTTATACTGGAATGGAAGGGACCTAGTCTAGTGCTAATTTGGGTTTGAGGATATGCTTGTGTCTTTCCAGAAAATGCTGATTGGCCTATCAGGCTTCTAGAGAGTGCTATCTGACTGTATTGAGAACACAGACCCAGAGAAGGGGTAGGTTCCACCTCTTAAGAAGCTGATGCTCAGTCCTGTGGTAGTGATGTCTCACAGACTGCTCCACAGCTGATAGGCAAAGATGAGACTAGACCCAACCTGGGGTCAAGTAAAGAAATTGACCCAGGATGCCCAAGACATGGTAACCAAAAATTGGAAAAGAAGATCTGAGTAAGTGACAAAGTGTACAGAGGAAATTCGATTGGAGTTTGCACAAAAAGAAAAGGACATGAAAATTGCAAGTATTTTGAAGACAAAATAAGATACAAAATATTTTATTTATGTATAAAAGATTTTGTTCCTTCCAAAATTTTCTTGTAAGAAATATTTGCTAAGTTACCTACAAAAAATTCTGACTAGTCTATTTATAATTACACACTTCCAAATTTATAAGAGTTATTATAATTTAATTTGGCCAAAAATATATTTAGTGCCCTCGGATATTGTAAATAGTTTGTATGTATTGTTTGTTCATTTATTATGTCTATAAGTTTAATTAATTAATTATTATTATTGGTTTGAGCTCAACAATTTTCTCTTTTTTATTTTACATTTTTTGGATCATTTGATCAAAGTTTACTTTGGGTTATAGATTTAAAAAGCATACTTCCACCTGGGTCACCAACTGGTCAAAATGATGTTAAAGTTGGTTATATAAATGTAATACATATTGTTGTTAATTATGATTTGAGAGTCTCTCATTGTTCAAAATTAATGTGGTAAGTATTATGATTGGGTTTTCATAAGTCATCAAAGATTAAACTTAAAAGTCCCTTAGGGTGGGAGGAGATTATTGGAAAGTAAAAGACAGCAGCTGCCTCCTAACATTAATTGGTTCTTGTTCATTAATGGGAGGCTCCAGTAATCTCCATAATTTTATGGGAGATACCCCAATAATTGTTATTAAAATATATTATTGTGGTATGTTCACATTGATCATTGTCAAAAGGTTAAATTTTCTAGACTACAATGTTTTTTATTTAAACATTCCCTGACACAAAGCTTTTATATGGCTGCGACAATTGATTGTTATTACCCTTGTGGTGTATTAAATTTATTCATGCCTCTAGATGTACAGTCCTCCAAAATGTAATATTGGGATTATGTATGATGATAGACATCTTCTTTTAGATTCAGACATTTGCCTGTCTTTTGTGCTCCAATTAATTGTGATAGGAGGTTCATGTTAAGACAAAATCGGGTCACCAGTCAGTAATAATAACAAAAGCTTATACGATGTATATGTAGCACATGCACCACTATAATGAAAGATTCCTAAACATTAAGCAGTCCAGACATTGTCCCAAATTTCTTCAGTGAAATTTCTTTATCACATTAAAGGTCAATAGATTAGGTAAAAGTTTCTTATATATTAGATAAAGATAATTGATTAAAAGAGCTATAATATGTCAAAATGGAAATTTAAGCATGTCACAAAAAGTCATCATGATTGTCAAGCTGTAATATTTTATATGGTTTTGATTTTAAATTTTCTGTGTAAAATTATGTAACTACTGCCTATTAGCATTCTATGGAAATTCAACTTTTAGAACCTCCATAGTTGTTAGCAAATAGTTCTAATTTATGCTCAAAGGTGCTTGATATTCAGATAAAATAGTAATATTAAGTTACCTGCTTACAAAATGTTATGTCATTAACCTGCATTTCTGGATGTTCAACAACTGAGGTATGAAGAAAAGAAACTAGAAAGATAAACAGGATAAGAGGACAGCCAATATTTTGGCCCCATCCCTAAGCGGTAATAAGGAGGCGGGACATGAAGGAACCCTTCCAGAACATCCTGCACCTCTGGTGAGTCCTACAAACTCCTGATAAAAGAGATTGTAAGAGCACGGAGGGTAAAGATCTGTGGTGTGCACTGTGCCTAAGGAGAGGCCCCAGGAGAGAAAAGTCTCCTAAGCTTTCAGAGAAAGCAACTTGGTCAAGCAATGGCTGTGACTCATCCAGCTGGCTGACACCTACAGAAGTGCTAAGAGGTGCTGTGCGTGGTTCCAAGGTAATTTGTAAAGAGTCTTAACTGAGCTGAATAGACAACAAGAGATTGATTGTAATTAATATAGGTCTCACCTTAACTTGGTCTTGAACATCCTGCAGAAAAGTATACTACAAAAGGTATAAAACAATGCCATTGTAAATATTAGCTAAAAGAAACTTAAATCACTAGCACCTGATGAGGCTTGCCAGCTACATTAGTGACTGACTACTATTATAGATCAATATTAAATTACTAGATGCAGGAATTTAAAATCCTTGGACTGGAAATTTTTAGCCTAAACAAGTAAGTTCACCCATAATGAAAAGGGTTCGAGAGCAAAAGATCATCTGTGGAGTTCTCTAAACACAGCTCCTCCAGCCTCAACTAAATACCCATTGTTTACACCTATAAAACAGAAAAGAGGGAGGTGTGGGGAGCCACTGAAGCTGAAGATTGGTTACCTGCGGGCCAGAGCAAGCCTGATCTCAACAACCCTGGGTGCCTGAGGCTAAGCTTTGGGCAGAGAGGTTTCATGTGATACTCAGCCTTTCACATGTATAACTGAAGGCACTGCAGCCCCTGGAGCACTCTTGCTCCTTCCTCTCTCTCCTTCTCCCTCTCCTCCTGCATCTTTGTTCTTCCCATTAGGAGAGAGAGCGCCATGGCCTCAGTTTTCTGTATTCTGACGCTTGCCCTATTTCTCCATCCTGTAACCATCCTTACTCTGGGAACATCCAGAGCTGCGTGGGATGTGGCACGATGTGGTACTGGCAAAAACAAAAGCAGAAAACAAGATCTGAGGACCAGTGGAATATATTAGATGATGCAGGCACCTTATTTCTGACAAACGGGCCAAAAATGTTCACTGGAAGAAAGATAGCCTCTTTAATAAATGGTGCTGGAAAAACCGGCTCTGTACATGCCAAAGACTAAACTAGACCCATGTTTATCACCATGCAAGAGAAATACTTCAAAGAATCAACAACTGGGATCTCATCTTATTAAAAAGCTCTTGTGCAACAAAATAAACCACCAACAGAGTGAAAAGACAACCCACAGAGTGAGAAAAAATTTAGCCAACTGTCCCTCAGACAAAGGACTTTTATCTAGAACATACAGAGTTGAAAAAAATCAGGCCCTTCAAATTCAAGACCCAGTTCAAAAATGGACATCTGAGATGAATATACATTTCTCAAATGAAGAAATACAAATAGCAAAGAAATATATGAAAAAATGTTCAACATCATTTGCCATTCAAGAGATGCAAATGAAAACAACACGGAGATTCCATCTCACTCCAGAAAGAATGGCTGTCATCAAGAAATCAACCCATAACAAATGTTGGAGGGGCTGTGGGGGAAACAAAATCCTCTTTCACTGTTGGTGGGAGTGTAGGCTGGTGCAGCCACCATGGACATCAGTGTGGAGATTGCTCAAAAAACTAGGATTAGGCCATGCATGGACTGCAGGAGAAGAGAACAAGAAGTCACTAAGAAGCAAGTCCTCCCTGCAAATCAGTGCTATGCGTGGGCTTCCAGGGAAACAGCCAGACCCCAGTCCCTTCTAGTTTGTGACCTGGGAAACAAGAAGAGCTAACATCCTCCCCAACCCTCAGAAGTGACCGGCTGATCCAGAGAAACACAGGCTGCAATGGTAGATACTGAGGTGAAATGCAATTTGATGCTTGTGGTGTTTGATGTTTCACTGACTCTGCAGGTCTAGGGCTAGTAGTCTGATCATCTATTCAGAGGATAATGGTACACAGTGTGGCGTCTAGGGGGAGTGTGGCATCTAGGGGGATTTCCTCTGGAAGTGGTGACCATTGTTAATTCTCCATTATCTTGTTTTAAAGTCCTGTACCATTTTTATTGTCTTGTTGAGTTGGGTTTTATTCTCTTTTGGTTTGTTTGATTTGTTATATCCAATGGCACTGTCAGCTATTTCAAAGATAGCACGATATATTATGGTAGCCATTTTGGATTTACTCTTATCCTGTTTTGAAGTTCTTTATTGCATTCATTTTCTTACTGGTTCTACTCTGTTCTGTTTTGTTTGATTTTTTACTATGTCTGAAGGTATCTGCAGCTATTTTGAAGGCAACAAGAGGCATTATGACAACCACTGTTGATTTCCTATTGAAGTCTTGCATCACTTGCACTGGTTCATGCCTGTATACTGTAATCTGAGCAACTACTTTGAAGATAATAACACAAAATGTACTAGACATTGTTACTCTCCTACTACCTTGTTTGGAAATTTTGTATCATTGTTTTTATTGTTTTTTATCTTTAATACAAAAAAGTCATAATCATTCAAAAGCAAAATGCAGGAGCAGGTGGAAGACAGAAGTCAAGTGTCCTCTGAAGATCAGAACTGCTGGGATGGACAGGCCATGGTGGCAGCTGGTCGTGGTCATTTCAGCTGTAGTGCTGCCGTCGTGCTGATTTCCTGGGTGTACATGGTCCACTGGATTCTGTGCTGCTGCCAGAAAGGCCCACAGTACAGCTGGGAATCAGGCAATGTTACCACAAGCGCTGAATGAGGACCGGCATATCGGGCCACTCAGAGGGCTTTAAAAATTATAGCTCTGGTGTCTGCTGAGATTTGGTGTCCAACAGAATCTTGTTAGGGTTCACTATTTTCCCTCCGAAAAGCATAAATTTCTTTTGATAGTGAACTTAGAGGGGCAGAGAATACTTTTCAGTCTTCACCATCATCTAGATAATTTTTTTCCCCATAGATAAAAACTAAAAGCCATTTTCCTTCTTTGGCGCAAATACCTACCAACATCAAGTGTACTTAAGCTCTTTCCTTAAAAATTCAAATTTTGTCTACACATGTCTTTTCAAATGTTCAGATAACTCTTGAAAAATGTTTAAACTAACCACCTGTATTTTTCAGGGCAAGCAAGCTCAGCTGTACGTGGTCTCCTGAATGGATGCTTAGAACTAATTTTCCTGTAGGAAATTTTTCTTCTTGTAAATGTTATTTGACTTCCTTCTGAATTTCTTTTACTTGATAATACCATATGTTACATGAAGATAGCAGAGTAAGGGTGCTAGTTTAGATGAGAATGCTGACTCCTGAGATTAAAATGACCTGGGAAACTGGAAAGATAAGCTTGCCTTAGAGAAGAGGGCGTATCTCGACCGGAACTCAGCATGAAGAAGCGCGGGTAGATAAGTTTGGCTGAGTATTGAAGGCTTGGGCGTGACAGAAAGTCACTCTTAAACACATGGCAACACCCTCTTCCGCCTTTGTCCTCTTTGTGAACTCAGATTTGACTCTTGAACAGGCAGGAAGTTTTAAAATTATTCTTTTCTAGTTTAGAGGAAGAGTGGTTTCTACTCCAATATAACATGAAATCTGTGCCTTTCAACACACTCTCCATGCCAACAGCAGCAGTCACCATTCTCGGGAGTCAGTGGTAGAAATAATAATACTGTAGAGTCACTGGGGCCTTGTGCCCCACAGAATGCCCAGGAGGTTTCAGAGACCTTGGAAAGCCCAGAGTGAGCCAGCAAGAAGCCGTGGAGCCCATCTCTTATTAGCAGGAAGAGTTCACGAGCGTTTTGAGAACTATAGTAGAAAAATAAATGGTGTGACCTTGCAAGAGTCATTGGGCTTACCTGAACAGGACCTGCTCAACAGATAGAGTGACAGTTGCTTGGTCACCAATTAGTCTTTTGGTGTGAGTAAGCAATGACAATCACGAAAGATAGAAATTATCCAGGCAAAGTATCGGTGACAGTGAAATGGCCTGAGTCATCAGCCAGCTGCCCTCTCCTGAGCAGCTACAGAGCAGCCGGCCACTCACCGTCATTGTTCTGGCCTGTGTGCTTCCCGAGTCCCTTTACACCTATTCCTGACTCTGCTACTGCTGTCACTGCCACCTGTCCTCCAGGCCCTCAGTTCTCCCTCTGGGCAGAGAGGGGCCTATGAAATACGGGAAGTAAGGGGTCTGATAAACTGCCAAGCTCTGATACTCTCCGATTAGTTCTTGAGTTAGCATTATGTCTAAGGACGAAGAGCACTTACATTAAAATCATCTGAGCAAATACTAATCCTCAGTGTCAGAAGACAAGGACCTTCGTCCCTTGACGCTTGGCTCAGCACCCTTGCCCAGCACAGACGCCTGTTGCCCTTTGCACTCTGGACCCAGCAGTGTGAAGAGGAACAGAACAAAGCTGAGCGGGGGATTCTGTTGTGTCCCTTCTCTTTTCTCTGTCCATGCCTGGCTGTCCAGCTTGGAGGTAGCTTGTCTTACGCTGTTAGTCCCAGTCTCCCTGCTCAGAGCTCACGCTGTATGGATGCCTTCCGCCTGCCGAGGCTGGTGCTGGACTTCTTCCGAGCCGTGTCTCCTATGCAAACTAATTCTCCAGCACTAACTCCTCATGGTCTCTGCCCCTCACAGGGCCCAGCTCTGGACACAAACCTCTTCCTTCCGATTTGCTGGGAAAGTCCTGTTACCCCAACCTTTGTCCTTACAAGTCTTGTAGCCAGGTCCTTTCCCGTGTGGATCCTGCTCATTGCTCTGGGGCTCCCATGGACTGTGTCACCAGGGTCTGTGTGCAGGAGGCGACTCCTGCTGAGGAACTCAGCTCTTCTTCTGGTTTGGCCGAGACTTTGTCACACAAGGCCACCCACGCAGGGGAAAAGGAGTTTGTGGAGGAAAAAAGGGCAGCGCTTTGCACTGTGTCTCCTTCCTTAAGCTCTCTTCACCGTCTTCCCAAGGACAGTTTTCCTTTTACAAAGAACACTTTCCCTCGTGTTCACTTTATTTTTCTGTCTTCCCTCATGGAGTGGTAACTCTTGGGAAGCCTGGGACAGCTAATTTTCTGGGCATCGGAAGCCTATGTTGTGTTAAATACTGGGACGAATGTGTTAAAGGACCACTCCCTGGTGTGTGGAGATGATGTGTGATAATGTACCTGAAAATCCTCTGCTAGGAGTGAAGTGCTTTATAGGTTTAAGCTATTAAATATTGTTGTAATTTTAGTCAATCGCTGTATCACTGGCCTTCCATCTCAGGAAGTGCTTCCTTCCGTGTGGCTGAAATGAATACTAGATGCTCATAATTAAGTGCAGACTTCACTGCAGTGTTGTCAGTGCTGACTGGCAGTGAGTCTGTCTCAGAATGTTAACAAGCCCACGGTTTTGCAGCAAACGAGAACTTAACAGCTGCCGAGAGATGAGATCCTCACACACCTGCTGAATTTCTTAAGCCAAGCACTCATGGTAAAAGACAAGGTTGGGAAGCTAGCTACAAATTTTGTTCACATTGGCAAGCTTCTACTTGTCTAAACCAATTTTATTTACAGATTTATTCTTGGGAGATGGTGGTTTGTTGTGGTCAAAGAGAACACAACTTTCAGAATCCAAATCTCAGCTCTGACGTGTGCTTGCCATGGGACTTTGGACACATTTCTTTTTCTTAGTAAGCCTCAGTTTCTTCATCGGTGAAATAGGAATAAAAATGGCTTACTCTGGAGATGACTGGAAGAATGATTATATGTGTAAACCAGTGCAATTATTGCAGATTTTGGCACTTAATAAATGATAGTAATTTTATTCTGTGTAGATTTTAATTTGTTGCATCCGTTGCTTTGCACTTGTTATTTATTTTATTTGTATTGCTTTCTTCTCACGTCTTGTCTGGGTTTAGCTGATCTTTTTGACAACTTTACGGCCTCTCTTAGGTGTGGTTCTCTGTACTCCCCTGTCTGCAGACTGAGTGTACCTTGTCCTACAACCTCAGTTCTCTGACAGGAATGGGAAAAGCCATTGATTGTCACTTTGCTCCGCTTTGCTCTTGTTGTAAGCATGGAACAATGACTTTCAAGTTCTTCCCATTTAAAACACACTTTATAGTGGTACAGTTGGTGTCAAAAAGCTGTACAGATTTAATATATCCAATTGGATGAGTTTGAAGATGAGCATGCACAGTGAAATTGCCACAATCAGTGTTGTGCAAACACAGATCCCCTCCATTCTTCTTGTCCTCCTTGTTATTCTTCTGTGATATGGACACTTAAAACTAGTTGTACCCTCTTAGTGAGATTTTAAATGTGCAATAGATTATAATTAGCCACAGAATCTATTTTGTATGGTAGGTTTCCAGAATGTGCACATCCTTGTACCTGAAACGTTATGCCCTTTGAGCAATACCTTCCTGTTTTCCTCTCCTTTCTCCTGGTAACCACCTTTCTGCTGTCTCTATGAATTTGATTATTTTACTTTCCTAGTGTAGATGGGATCATGCAGTCTTTGTTCTTCCTATGGATTATTTCATTTAGCATAATGTTCTTTGGGTTTGCCAGTGTTATCACAAATGCTACAATTTCCCTCTTTTTAAAGCCCAAATAATATTCCTTTGTATGTGGATAACATAGTTTTTTAAAATTTTAACGAGTCCATAGACTGGTGGATATTTAGATTGCTTCTATATCTTTACTACTGTGAATAATGCAGCAATGAACACAGAAGGGCAGATCTTTTGAAGACCTGGATTTAATTCCTTGGAGTAAATCCCCAAAAGTGGTACTGTTGGATCACATAGTTTTATTTTTACTAATGGGTGTACCTATTGACCTTTCCACAAAAATATGTATCATTTGCCTTTGACCATTTGTGTGTCTTCTTTGGAGAAATATATGCTCAGGCCCTTTTCTTGTCTTAAACTGAGTTGTGTGTGCATTTTTTTGTTTTTAATATTAAATTCCATATATATTTTAGATATTAATCTTTTTTCAGCTACTGTACATGGTTTGCAAATATTTTTTCCTATTGCATATGCTATCTTTTCCTTCGTGATTGATTACTTTGCTGTGTAGAAACTTTTTAGTTGAGGTAATTCATTTGTCTGTTTTTGTTTTTGTTTCCTGGGCTTTTGGTGTCATATCTAAGAAGTTATTCTCAAGACTGATGTCAAGAGCTTTTCCTTTGTGTGTTTTGCTTGGAGTTTTACAGTATCAGGCTTGGGTTTAATCTTTAAACCATTTAGAGTTGCTATTGTGTGTGGTTAGGGATGCAGTTTCTTTTTTGCATGTGATTATACAGCTGTTCAAATGACACTTATTGAAGAGACTATCTTCTCTTAATTGTGCATTCGTGGCACCACTGCATAAAATCAGTTGACCATGCAGACATAGGATCATTTCTGAAATTTCTATTCCATCCCTTCAGCTTATGTCAGTACTGTGCTCTCTTGATTACTGCAGGGTTATAGTGTATACTTGGAACTCAGAACATGTGATGCCTTCAGATTTGTTCTTGTTCAAACTTATTTTAGCTATTCAGCGTCACTGCGTGGTACGATCTAAAGTTTTACATTTTTATTCTTGTTTTTGTACGTGATATTGGTGGGACTTGCATAAGGATTGAATTGAATCTGCAGATTACTTTCAGTCACACAGAAATGTTAGCAATATTGAATCTACCATCCCATAAACATGAAATGTCTTTCTATTTATTTGTGCCATTTAATTTCTTTCATCAATATTTTGCAGTTTCAACATACATGTCTTTCACCTACTTCATTCCAAAGTAGTTTTATTCTTTTTGATGCTATTGCAAATGAGATTGACTTTCTCATTCCTTTTTTTTTTTTTTTTTTTTGATACTAGGGATCGAACTCACGACTTCATGCTTGCCAGGCAGGTGCTTATGCCGCTGACCTAAAACCCAGGCTTCTCATTTCATTTTTGAACAATTCTCTGATAGTATATTAAAGCCCTATCTTTTTTTACATGTTGATTTTATATCGTGTAATTTTACTGGATTCACCAATTAGTTCTAAGTGCTGTGTGTGTATGTATGTAGAGTCGTCAGGATTTTCTATATATAACTCCATACCATATGTAAATAGGGATAATTTTATTTTTTCTTTTAACTTGGATGCTTTTCCTTTCCTTAACCAAGTTCACTGGCTAGGAACACACGTGGTGAAAATGGGCATCCTTTCTCTGGTACTGATCTTAGAGGAAAAGGCTTCAACTTTTCCCCATTAATTATGATGCTAGCTGTGACTTGTGATGCATGCCTTCCGTTATGTTGATGTACACAGTGTGAATGAAAAATATGGTTAATGTTGGAAGTGAAAAAATTACTGCAGTAAAAGGTAATTGCCATTAATCCTCCTGAAAATACTCCACTTTGATCACGCTAAACCCATTGTTTTGGCCACCTTCTGAAGCGGTGCCGGGAGTCCTGTTTCCTGTCTTTAGCTGTGCTGTCATGACTGACCAACGTCCTGAATGGACAGAAGTTTTGACCTTCCGCGGGCATTCTGAGTTTGGGGAGGAGCCAGGAGCCAAGTGGTGTTGGCCCTGAGGATAAGGTGGGTGAGGACCACCATGTGTTTTTCCACACCTGCCTGCAGCAGCAGTATGCGCTCTATTTCTGATCACACCTTGGGAAGACAGTCATGAAAGAGGACTTTCAGAGCTGCCTCAGAGAGTGGCAAGAGTGAGCTGCCCCCCCCCCCCCCCCCGGGGAGCACAGCTGGAATCCCAGCGCTTGGTCAGCAAAGGATAGAAGCAACATGAGGCTGAGACCAGCCTGGACTGCATAATGAGTTCAAGGCCAGCCTAAACTACAATGTGAGAACCTGTCTCAAAAAAAAAATGTGACAAGAATGATAGAGTAAGTGCATTTGAATTGAGATGGAGTGTTTTGAGGAGACAGTAATATTTTTTAAAAAAATTCACAGTATTTTTGATCACACTTTGCATATACTATCTATAAATTTCTATTAAATTTCTTTTGCATTTCTCAGTTAGGATTATTATGTTCTTTTCATTCTTCACTCTGTTAATGGGGTACACTGCACTAAAGGATTTGGGTGTATGGAACAATCCTTGCATCACAGGGATAAATGTGGCTTAGTCATGGTGTATAATATTGTGAATGTACTGTTCAGTTCCATTTGTTGATCTGTATTTTGATGATTTTTGCACCTATGCTAATCAAGCATCTTGACCTATTTTATTTTCTTTGCTGTTTTTTACTGACTTTGGCATTAAGATGATACTGATTACAGGCAAATGTTGAGAAGTATTCCTTTCCCTGTTTTCTAGATGACTTTAAGATGAAATGGTGTTTAGATGTTTGGTAGAAATCATCTATGAAGCCAACTTGCTCTGGGCTTTTCTGTAATGGGAGGCTTTTGATTACTGATTAAATTTTTTACTTGTTAGTCGTCTACTTAAGCTTTCTATTTATATTTGATTCGGTCTTGGCAGATTGATTGTTTCAAGACATTTATCTATTTGTCTTAGATTATATAAGTCTGTTGATTCTGACTCTTCATGTGAATTAGGGATGATGTTATATCAAAGGTCAAAGAATAGTTCTCAGATGACTGTCGCGTGTTCTGTAATGAGTTGTTAGTGATGAATTACCCTTTATATTGCCAGCACTTTCCTTTCCTTAGATTCCTTGACAGTGAAGATGAATGTCATTTTATTGTGGTAAGTGAAGGGAGTATGTGAAAGAAGGAAAAATGTCAGATGGTGGGTGGTGAAGACAAAGTTAAAGCACTGTACAATGTTGCTGGGTGTTAGGCTCAAAAGGAGCATTTTTAGGTAAGGTGGAGGTGGCCATCAAGGTACCTTGTACCTTAAAGACATTTGATTACAAAAATGTTTTTATCTGTTTCTTACTTATTCCTGAAACATTCATTGAGTCTTTTGACTAAATGTCAGGGAATGAAAAATGACTAACTGACATTTGTATCCTTGACTTGTTTGCTCAGAAGTTTGCAAGGAAGACAAACCTAACGCAGAAAGCTTGCAGTATGTGATTTCGTTATTATAAGTTATTATAATCATATTAATGAAGAGCTGTAGAAACTCACAAGTAGCTAACACTTAAAATGGTATAAATGGGAGCTGGCACCTCAACTTATCCTATTAGTAACTAATAAATTAAACAATGCCTCATGAAGTGCCAGGCTCTTGGCTGGTGACGTGCTGGTGTGATGACACATCAGACACATTTTCTATGGAGGAGGAGCCCCCAAAAATCATGAGTGGAGGAGGAAGCCATGCTAATAATTATCAGAAAGTGGAGAAGGAGTGAGAAATGCTACCTCAGGAATGAAACCTTGAAGGATAAAATAGGATTATTTTTCCTCTGGTTTAGTTGAGTCACATTGAATTTAATAATTACAAAAGATCCTCCAAATCAAATATTCACTATGGGTCAATTTTCCTTTTCTCTGAAGTTGAAATGCTTTACTGAACTGATATGAAGAACTATAGAAACCAAAATCTCTATGTGTACAAATTCCAAATGAGATTACATTAGATTAGCCATTCTATAAATGAGTGTAAAAATCTATGACAGTGATGATAAAGAAAAGATCGTTATCTGGAAAAAAAAAGAAACTACAGTATTTATAGTTCAAATCAGTGATGTTAGTGCTGTAGAATACTTTTTTTCTATATACAAGTTATAGTGGTTATTTTTGCCTTTCATTTATGATGTGCTGGCAGATCACATTGTGATACATTTTTTATCTAATGATTTTATCATTCATACATGTTATAAAACCAGAAAACAAGGATTTAAATCTTCAGACACAAACCTAGCATTAGTGTGTAAAATTTTTGATAATCAAGCTGTTGACCAATATTCATTTACTTTTATTTACTCATTAATTTAAAATACCATTTATAAGAGGAATATACTATATTTTGTGACTGTCTAATATACTGAAAGTTATACAATTGCATCCATCTATTCATTCCCTTGTTTAGTCATTGATACATTACTTATTCTTCCATAAGTGCTGTATAAAAATCTATTAAGGGAGTTTTATATTTCTAGAAACCAATGGCTAGGGAGTGAAGACTTGCTTCAGAGAACTGTAAGACCAGATGTATCTGTTCTTCCCTGGAGATAAAAAGAATTTATACAAGTTCTAGATAAATTGGTTTGCAGTATCCAATTATATGTGTAAAGACAAAAGCAGTGTTTGGACTGAGGAACAGGGAAGGACGTCCTCAGAGGAAATGCACCATACTTATAGCAGGAGGAAAATAAAGACGTGTTCTGATGTGGTTAGCCTTCCACATCAGCTCTTCACTATTAAAAATAGGCGAATTTTGAATCGAAGTGATCTAGGGTGTGATTAGGTGGTCCCTAATTTAGGTTGTGTTTCCAGTTTGGGGTGTTGGGGTGTTGTAGGAAGTCTAGATATTCTGGAAAACACTCATGGTAAACACCGTCTCCTCAACATTCCTAAGTTGAAATTAACTACCAGGCGATGTTATTAGAAGGTGGAGATTTTGAAATGCTCTTAGCTCGTGCAGTCTCTGCCTTCATCTATGTAATTAGCTCCCATATAAAACAGACACCATACAGGAGCACCTTTTCCTGCCATATGAGAACGCAATAGCAGGGCACCCTGTGCTATTCAGCACCTGGGCTCTCACCAGAAGTCGCTTTGCCAGCACTTAATTGTGAACGCCTCAGCCTCCCGATCTGTGAGAAAGAAATTTCTGTGGTTTGGAAGCTGTCATGGTTTATGTCAGTGCCCCTAAGCCTCATGGATTATGGACTCTACCAAATCTAGCGTTGGTGATTGGTTTATTGTCTAGCACTTGGATTGGCGGTGTGAGTGCTACACCCGCCTAGGGGTGGAGCCAGCATATGACGTATCAGCAGGAAGAAGGCATCTTTCTCTTCTTGCAGGTTTGTGCCTTGCTGTTTGCAGCAGCCATGAATAGTGGCCCGGCCATGCCACCTTGCCTCGGAGCCAACTGGGTATGGGCTGAAGCCTCCAAGAACTGTAATAATAAACCTTTTCCCTCCCTAACTTAGGGCGTCAGGTATTTTGTCTCAGTGATGAGTAAAATGTAACTAAGACAGAAGCTATTTATTCGGAGGGATTTTGCTATAGTAGCTTGAAATACTAGGTAGTAATAAAACCAATAATATAAAGAATAGAACTATAGCGGTATTATTCAAAAGGCTTTGCATACATTATAGTTAATTCTCTCACAGGAAGTACTTTTATCCCTATTCTACAGAGGAAATCAGTAATGTGCCCTGGGTTACATACATAGCAATTGGTGGCGGGAGGATTTATATCCAGCCCTGATTCTAAATCCTGTAAAAATGCCATAAGAGCAAGGGGCCTGCCTGCCAGAGTCACGTTGCGACTCCAGGACTCCATTAAAGTGTCTCTGGCTTGCTTCTCTGAGAGTCCCAGCACACATGTCTTGCTTTCCTCTAATGTGAACAAATTCACAGAGACAAAGGCATGAAAATTAGAAAATTAGATGGGGACACATGCTAACTCACATGCTTGCAACATACTTTGTTCAGTCTTCTCTGGTGATTACCTTGGTAAGGTGGTGGGATTAACACTTTCTGACCAACAAGAAGGTCTCCAGGCTATGACTCCCTCAGAACCACACACTTGAAACCAGATTGTGTGTGTTTGTTTCTTGGATATTTTGCTCTTTGATCTAACTGTGCTATGCCTTGCCTTACTGTATTTATTTTAAAATGCACCAAGGATCCAATACCCACTAACTCTCACAGACCTCTGTTTGTGACAGAAGATATAATTATTTTATGCCATAATTAATATGGAGCACATTAGTGCTATGTTAGAGGTATAAACTCCAGAACTGAGCCTGAGTAATCCTGGTTGTTTTTCCAAGAATATTTTCCTAGGGTGCTATTAAAAAACAAAATCATTATGATGCTTTGAAATGTACACCCTGATATTATTAGTGTCAGGAATGTGTCTTCTGTCTTTGATGCTAGTTTAACATAAACCAGGCAACTTCAGGCTTAGATGAAGTCATTTTTATCCTGACTACTTCATAAGTTCCCCACTTCTGACCCAAATTGCAAGATTTGCTTTGTCTCCCTGCCACCTGATATTGTGTTTTAGTCAGTAAGCACCTCCAGTAAATTGCACTCTGCATTTATGGATCTTCCTGCTTTTTTCTTTTCTCTCAGCGCACTTTGGGGCTGGTTCATATGCACAGACATTCCGGATCACTCTGGCCATCTGCTGCCTTGTACTACATGATGATGCATGAAGGAGACTGTGTGAGATGTCCCCAGATGCTTTTTGAATGTGTTGTACCTTTCACCCTATGAGACCACGAGCCAAATAATCACTTAGGTAAATTTCTCAGCCTCAGGCATTTTTTTACAGAAACAGAAAATGAACTAAGGTAGGTATGGACCAAGTTTGAGGGTTGAGGGTCAATTAATTTTTTCTGCAAGCCTCACAGAAAATTGTCCATCTCCTGAGTGAGATAATGCTCAAACCACAACAAGCCATGCTCCTCGTGATATGTGACCTTTCTGAGGAGTTCAAACCAAGGGAAGAACATGAATTACTCTTGCAATTTCAAAAGTTATTTCTGGCAAGGAATGGGAGGTAAAATCAGGTTTCTCAAGAGTTGAAGGCAGAATTTGCTAGGATGGAGTGCCTACAGCAGCTCAACCTCCCTTTCCTTCTGCCCCCTTTCTTTTTCAAAGCCCACACTTCCTTAAGTACACACTAGAAAGAAGCCACCATCATCCTATCCATTGGCCAAGCAAAGGGAAAGTCATTTAACCTTAATTCTTCATCACTGTTTTGACAGCTGTTATGCAGAGCACTGACATATCTGTTGAATTATCTGCCTTAATACTTCCCTCATTAGTTTTTGAGACATTTTAATTATCTCAAGATCCCATTAGAATATATGAGCAGAATTACACAGGCTCCTCCAAATCCAGGATGGTCATGTCAGAGCTGATGTCCTTAGCATCATGAATGGCATGATGTTCTCCTTTCAGTGCTGCCTGCACCTCAGCCTACATGGTGCAGCGTTTTGCTTTTCTCAGTTCTTGTGCCCTTCCTTCTTCTTGCTTGAATAATTTGGTAATCTTCAGATCAGTTCTCTTAGCTTCTGCCACCTCTTCCTCATCATTAACCAGTGGACTAAGAAGCTGTCTGCCTCTTTTTACAGCTAGTGAGAGTGCAGCAGCAAGCAGAAATACCGAAACGACACCCAGACATTGGAGGCAGATTTATTTTACATCAACAAGCACTGATCGGGATTATTCCCAAAATATGCGGCCCTGATCTCTGGTGGTCTAGGACTTATGTGGGTTAAGCAAACAGGAAGTACATAGGCAGAATGGCTTGTCAGATGATGATTGGTTCTTACAGTATGCATCCTAGTGACCAGATGTGTATCACAGTGACCAGCTATTTCTAGGAGATAGACACATCTAGAACTGCAGCAGTAACTATCAGCTGGGCAGCTAACACACTGATGTGTACTGGCTGGTGGAGGGGGATTTTCTGTTACTAGAGGTCATTTATTTCCATCTCTCAGCCTTGCTTACATCTAGCACAGGACTTCTTTTCTCTTGCATAAGTTTCCAAGTACAGACATGGGAAGACTTGGTTGTAATTCATCCAGTCTAAGAAATGATAAATTATTTCAGAAGGGTGAAATTTTAGGCACAGGGCTCTTGAGCTTAGAACAGAATCTCTCAAGAGCATGAATAAAGAACAGGAATCAGAGGTGATGATATATAATGCTATGAAACAGTAAGCCAGTAATTTTCACATATTGACTAAGTAATTATGTAGAGATGTTTTGAGGGACATTTTGATGGATTAGTTTATTTGACTTCCTATGTAAATAATATTCTTAATGTCTACCTTTTACGTTAGAAGATTGAGGCCCTGAGAATACAATGTACCTAAGGTTGATAACTAAAGGAGCTGGGGTTTGAGCCTAGATTTCAGTAGCAAAGTCTTATATTGTGAGCATGAAAGAAATGCTGACTAAACACTGTAAAGGGAAGATTTCCTTGGACAAAGAAGTTAGTCTCTGAAAGACTGACAAAGCCTCAGGTCTCTGAACTTGTGGAAAGGCCATCCACGTCATACAAATGGAAAGAGGTTCGCAATTTATCTGACTCTGAACAGTGTCACTGAGAAAACCCTCAGGACGTCCTTGTTATTTTTAGATGCTGACAATCTCAGAATATCCAGGACGTGTCATTCCCAGTCTCCTTTACTCCGCTCATCGTTTTAAGGAATCAGACCAATTAGGGTAGACCTACTAGGTGGTGCTAATGTTCCCCTCATGGCAATAAAGTACATTTCCCCACAGCTTGAGAGGTTATCTGGTCCCATTTAGTCATGAAGATGGCTCTCACAGTGTAATTTTTGTCGTGATGGTTCCAGGTATGGTTTTTCGACTACATGTTTATTATATTTTCAAGCCTCTCATTAGAGTAGGCATATTCACTTCCAGTGAATCTTGCATATCACTCTCAAAGACATCTAAGAGGAAGAACGGATGCAAAAATGAATTTATGTGTAGCACCTGTATGTTGTAGGCACAGCATAGGATTCTTCACATATGCTCTTTAATCATCACACAACAATCTTATAAATAGATATTGTTCTGACTTCTCAGGTAAGATTCGTAGCGATTACTTGCAGGCCACTCAATTCCTATGGGAAGGAAGAAATGATTGGCTCCAGGTCTGTTGGACACCAAGTGTGGAATGTCACACTTACCGATATTTACCTTATTTTTTTCAGTGTTGAGTTTCTCTTTCTCCCTCCCTCTCTCTTCTTTCTTCTCTCCTTCTGACTGTCCCTGACTTTCTTCTTTCTTTTCTTTTCCCTGTGAAATGAGAAGAGAAACACTATTTTTAGCAGAAGCCTTTTGGATTCTTTCGTTTTCCTCTGTTTTCAGGTGAACTTTTCTAAGGAATATGAATTTGAAATGTAATGTGCATGTATGGCAGTGGATGTCATAGCTTTATCAAGGAAAATCACCTTGGTAAGCATTGATCCACTGATTTGGATTCAGTTTTGCAGGTGTCATTTTAATGGATTTTTCCTAGTCCTTAAAATATCCTTGTTTCAGGAACAGACCTGGGGAGTTTGACTTTAGATGCATAGTGCTTGTTAGCGAGTCATGACGGTAGAGGTGGAGGGAACTCTCATAAATCACTTTAAGAAAACAAGTCACACATAGATGAAACAATTTATTTTATCTCTGAAATAGAATCTTTAGGAACAAACAACTACGTAATAAGTGCTTATAAATATTAAACACATTAATATTTGTAAAGTACTTGAGGTATACCCTGTACATGAAAACACCATACCATGCTTGAAACAATCAAAGACACTGAGTTAGAAAATCAGTGCGTATTTCTGGATAAACACATGTGGATTCCAATCCTGGTTCAATCGCATGATTTGGGGCAGGTCATTTAACTCTGACAGTACATTTCATTCAATTTTGAAAATATGTGCGATGATTTTGGCTTTGTAGTGTTATTATGGGTTTGAGTAAGATGACACAGATGACAGGTCCAGCATGTGGAACATGTCATTAGACACAATATCCAAAGCAGCAAGCAGAGTTCTTGGCATACACACTGCTTAATTTATAAATTTTGAAACATTTATGTGATCACAAAGGACAGAAACTTTGTATCTATCACACCCCTGTTTCCTATAGGACTTGCAGGTGGAATATTTAATATATCCCAAGGCCACTCAAGCAAACCTGCACAAATTGAAGAAAGAACCTATTCCAGATACTTCTTTTCCTGTTGGCATCATCAGTTAGCACACTGTCATTACCTGAGCCTGGTGCGCATTCTGCCAGTCACCAGCGTGGGTAAGCGCAGTTCTGCATTTGAAGGTGGAAGACAACATGCTGTGCATGACATTTCATGACCTCTTGCTTCGATTCTTTACTTTACTCCATTAGGCCGGAGTCAGTTCACAATTCGAACCCTAACTCAGCCACAGCTAGCTAGATGACCACTGGCCTCTGCTCCTTGGTTTACCTTTTCCTAAAACTCTTTATGATATTTCTTTATTTGCTAACTTTTTCTTTTAGAACAGTTTTAGATTTGCAGAAAAATTGTCAAGACAGCCCGGTAGTTTCCCACATACTCGTGTGAGTTTGCTAAATTGTCAGTATTCTACATCAGCATGTGTGTCGTCACAACTGACAGACCAGTTCTGTTACATTTTTATTAGTGAAAGTCTGTATTTTTTTTTCATATTGTCTTATTTTTTACTCTATATCATTTTCCCCAAGATCCATTTTGGGATCCTACATTACATGTAGCCATTGTGTTGTCTTGGGTGATTTCTATCTCTAGTGAATTGCTATGGCTTGTGTCTAGATGTTCTCCCAAAGCCTCATATACTCATGGGGGCAGGCTTCTACAATTTGTGATTGATTCATGATCCAATGCTGGGATTATGGGTGTGACTGCTACATCCATCCTAGGGTAGGTGTGACCTGTATACAATATAAGTGGCACAAAGAGTCTTCTCTTGCCTCCCCTCTTTTTGCTCTTTCTGCTTTTGCTATTTTCTGCCACCATGAACTGTTGCCCTCTACCATGAGCCACTACGCCTTGGATCCAGCAGATTATGGATTGAAACCTCCACAGACTGTGAGATAAATAGACCTTTCCTTCCTTCATTTTGAGTGTCAGGTATTTTGTGTTAGCAATGAGAGAAAATTAACCAACACACTAGTTGTCAGAATTTTTTTGTTTTTAATGAACTTGATAGTTTCAATAAGTACTAGTCAGGGAATTTCACTTGGGATTTTCCTGATACTTTCTTCATTATGAGACTGCAGCTGAGGGTCTGTGGGAATTACCACTCCCAGTGGTCATCTGGATGCTGTGACTGAGGTATTGCTTGTCAAGTTTCTCATCTTCAAAGTTGCTTGTTTTCCCCTCTTCCTGTAAGCATACATTTTGGAAAGAAGTCACTATTTGCTACTGAGAGTTGAACAGTCAAGTATGTTCCACCTGCTTGAAAGGGAATAGTTATATAAATTATTTGGAATTCCACATTTTGTATTTGCCTCTATTTATCTATCTATCATCAATATGAGCTGGATATTTATTTTACATTTAAATATAATTCAGTGCTAGTGTACTTTTTTGATTAAGTTATTCCAACAATGGTCATTAGAACTCCATTTTATTTAACATCTGTGTTGCTTTGACAACCTTACTACTGTGGTACTGTCGCTGTTACACTAACTTTTTCCTCAGCTGACAGAACTGAAGAAACATTTGTGTTTAGTAAGAGTATGTATGCACATGTTTTAACATGCTTTTAAGTATAAAATCTTTATCTATATTTAGCTAAACATGAGTTCATCCTTTTGTCTCCAACTCTAACCCATCATTGCCACTTGAATTACATAGACTTTCCCCTTTGCTTGTCTATAAACACTCATTTTAATAGTCAGAAGCATGGACTCCACAGTCTGTCATCCATTTCCTTAATTGCTCAATTTCAATTACATGATGATGGCATCAGAATTGGTTCCATATACTACCTCCCATGGGAAAAGCCTTTATTAACTAGAATATGGTGCTCATATATTGTTTATTGTACTTTACCATCTCAGCTTTATATTAAGCATTTCTTTTATGTGTATACCACTGTAAATGTTAAAAATTATTTTTTGAAAGGCTACACTTATTGCTGGTATATGGGAAAGCAACTGATCTTTGTATATTAACCTTAGTACACTGTGATCTTTCCATGATAACTTAGTAATTTGACAAGAGATTTTTTTATCAAATATTTTCTACATAGGCAATCATGTTATCTGTGAACAAATACAATTTTAATTTTTCCTTCCCCACCTATCATTTGTTTCCTCCTTTTTTCTATGTTATCTAAAGTATATTCAATGGAATTAATGAGGGAAGACTATCATTGGCCTAAGAGGGAGAAAAAATATGGTTTTTCAATACAAATTATGATTTTAGCTGTAATTTTGCTTTATTTGTTTTAGTTTGACAGATTTTGAAAAATCAAATTGCAGAAGTTTCCTTCCATTTCTAGTTGCTGGGGTGTTCATCATAAAGGAATATTAGATTTTGTCAAAGGTTTTCATCATCAATTGATATAATTACATGATTTTTTTCCTATGTTAATGTAATGGATTATATTGTTATTTGAATGTTAAATCAGGATTACCTACTCTGGAATAAACCATAGTTGGTGTGATGCATACTCCTCTTACACATTCTTTTGGTGATTCTGCTAACTATCTGTGTTTTTCGTTGCTCATCAAAAGTAACTCTGATTTCACCAATGACCCTGTTGTTCATCATATACGATACTCTGTTAAAATCCCATCCTTGCTTTAGAGGTACTTTAATTCCTGCTCTCTCTTCTACCCAGAGGTTCCTAATTTATTTCTCAATTTTTTTCTTCTTTAGACACCCTTTAAAGATTTGTTTTTCTGTGCTGTGCTTGAATTTCCCCTGCTTTATAGATTTTCTATAAATAACACCTCTTGGCTTGTTTGTTTAATATCTCAATTTATTACAGATAAGACACTTTCCTTGAGCTCAGAGAGATAAAACAAAATTAAAGATAAACTTAAGTGGATGAGGATTGTGTAACAAAGAAGAAATTAGAGGAGGAAAGATAAGATGCAGTCAGAGGAGAGGACATTGCATAGTGCAGGGATACCGCTGGGTAAGTTTCATTTCTTGAGTTTCTGGTACGTTAGTGTAATGCAATTTTCAACCAAACTTGACATACCTTATTGACTTGATTAAAAATACCAACCATATTTTATTTATTTAACTTTGTTGTCCATGATAGAAAGCTTAGGTTCACAGAATGTTTAAGGTAATAAATGAGTAGCAGGGCGCAAAGAGGAATTCCCAGTGTGTGATCCTGCAAGGTCCTTTCACATGTCGTCCTTTTGACAAAAGGATGATAAAGTTTTTGTGGGGAAAAGGGAATATTTTGTTTCCCAAATTTTTCTCACTGCATATTGGGCCCCTATAATGGTCAAACACCTTCATGTGGATTTGAATGCTCTCACTTTGCATTAAAGTCTATAAACAATATGATGAGGTAGGTCGGTGAAAATTTAAAACAGCAGCACATGAAGACTCAGATTTGTGTCTTGTTTCTTGTTGCTTTGAGGGTGTGGTTCATCCTTGGGGATGGAAGGTGACTTCTCATACTTTCAGATGGGTCTTATTCTCATGAAAGACACAAATGCTCTCTGATTTTTTCTTGGACCTAAACTATTATGCACATCCTACTTGCATCCTTCTTATTAACATTTTTGTAATGCAGAAGGAGTATGAGCAGGTTGAAAGGGAGAACTACTTTGCTTGGTGAATTAGGCAGGGGCTGGAGGAGTTTCCCTGAGATTGGAAGGATGGTTGGATTTTCACCTTCAGTTAGTGACAACTACCAATGAAGAGCACACACAAAACGAATGAGAGTCTCAGATAATAGAAATTTAAGAATCTCAGCCTGGGATCCATAACTGTCATGTATATGAAGGACAGGTGATTTGTGCATGTAGGAAATACCAGTGTGGTCTGTCAGATGTAGTAGTGGCAATGACAATAAATAGTATAAAGACAAAGTCTGAGTAATTCTGAGAGTTTCTAGTATGTTTCCAAAGTTACACAAAGTGGGAAGTTAGCATAGACATATTAAAATGTGTGTTAGATAGAATTGATTTACAAAAATGGAGAAATAGGATTTTTCTTAGATGTTGGGTGGCAAGGAACAGCATACATATATCTATTAATTCAACTATGTTCCAAGGCATTTTTAATATTTGGTGTTGAGCATTTGTCTAGTTGTTTCAAATATATTATTTCTTCTAAATTTCCTAAAAGCACTATGAGGTAGGTGACTTTACTAGCATTTTATAGATGATGAAACTAAGCTTGCATATTATTTACAATGACAGAGTCCATAGCACTGATAGTGTTTATCATCTATTTTGTCTGAAATGCATAGAACTAGACAAGATAATCAAGATTGATTGCAGAGGCAGGTGAATAAGATTTACCTCCTGTTGTAATTGTGTGTTTTGAGAAGAATTTTTGAGACTCTTTGGGTGATAAGGAGTGTCTTGGTCATCAACAATTCTTGACTTGACCTCTGAAGAAATGATATTGGCATGAAAGATGGGTATTTGCTATCTTGATCCAGTCTCACTTTATAGGGCATACCATGTATACTACATACTAAGAAGCTAATATAGCTACAACTCATAGGGTCAACTATTGCCAAACCCTGCTTTTAATTTTATAGTACTGATCCTTCAGGCAAGGCACATTTTACTGTGAAAAAAAATCATCTAACAAATAAAATGAAAAAAAATGCATTAATTGATGTTTCAGGGATTACCAGCACAAGTACTAAGTCTGAGGATTCTTATGATCCATACAGTCCTAACAGAAAGCGTTTCAGACTTGAGCCTGCATCAGCACCTCCTGCAAGGCTTTTGAAACATAGGTTGCTGAGCCACCTCTCCCTGTGGCCCTGCAGTTCTGATCCAGTGGTCTGGGACGGGGCCAAAGAATTTGCAGGTTGCCAGAGGAGACGGATGTTTGGTCTGGAACCTTACGTTGAGGGTGCACCCCTATTTAGGGCTGCCTATTAGCAATTTCTGCTTGACCATTAACTTGATTCCTCTTCAAATAAAATGAAAGTCAAATACGCATTTAAAAAGTAAGTCTGAGAGAGTCAGTATGCCATCCTCATGGGATTTGTTAAAAAGAAATTCTCATTGCATTAAGATTTATTTAATTAGCACTTGATTTGGCAGGACATTACTAAAATTGGAACTATGGCATTAGCATGCCCTAACGCAAGGATGGCACACACATGCTTGAAACGTTTCCTACTTTGGAGAATTCTTTTACACTGATGGTGGGAATGTAAAATGGTTTACTGATGTATGGTGTGGAGATACGATCCAGACTTCCACTTTGATAGCTGCTACAAAATAATTCAAAGAAGATCAAAATAATTCAAAGAAGAAGATGAAATAATATTTGTATGCTCATGTTCACTGCTGGGTTATTTACAACAACTGAGAGGTGGAAATCACTTAAATGTTCATTGGCAGACAGCTGGATAAAGAAATGCTGGGTATACATAGAGTGGACAATAATTCAACTTCTAAAAAGAAGAAAATTGCATCACATGATGTAACATGAATGAACTTTGAGGTCATTAAGTAAAATAAGTCACTTAGAAAAAGACAAATACTGTAGGATTCCATTCATGCAAGGCATCAGAAGTAGTAATGTTCAAAGAAACAAAGAATAGAATGATGGTATCTGGGGGATTGAGGAGGCAAAACGGGAACCAGAGTTCAAAGAAAGCTGCAGTTTTGTAAGATAAAAAATTCTAGAGATATATGGCAAACAGTGTAAATATACTTAAAGTTACTGCACTGTGTACTTAAAAACAGTGAAGGTAAATTTTATGTTGTATTTTATCACTATTAAATAAATATCATTCATTTTAGAGGTAACACTTTCCCTGGCAGGCACAGCAGTGCTTGGTGGTAGAGAGCTGTGTATAGAGGTGGAGTGTGCCAGTCTTTGTGTCTACACTGAGAACTGGGTACTTCCCTGGCTGTAATCTTAGCAAATCCCTCCTTTTCTGTGGCTCTGACCTTACCCAGGTGATTCCCTAAGGGTACTGGTACTAAGTGGAATGTTATCAAGTCTGTGATGTGACATGGTTAGCAAGCAATTTTTTAAACCTCTTCATATAGTAACTGGAGCTTTAGAGTATGTCAGGTCACTGACTTGCAACTTGAGGGAAGATAGAAGGGACTAGATGTGCTTAAGATTCCTCCATTCTATCATGCACTGTTCCTAATGATTCATGTGACTTCCGTCTCCTCTCCTTCTACTAATGTGAGAATGATAGCGTTAGATGATTTCTAATACCTCTTTTCAGTTAAGGTATGAAGTTCCATTTTAGAAGGTTGAGTTCATAGTCACCTATATGTGATTGAAGCCCTATGATAATATAGTCTCAGTTAAGGTCACTTGTATAGACATAGCCCACCTTCATGTTTGAACCTTAGAACATAGCACTTGAGCTTAAAATCAACCACTGAGCTACAGAAAAGTTCTAATATTTTGTTTATACATTAAGTTTGACAAGCTTTCAGTATTTTCAAGATGATCTAAAAGACAAAGGTAAAGTTTGATTATAAATTAGCATTCGTGAGGTGGGATTAGACTCTGCCAAGGTAATTTTTTTTGATTTACTGAAAGTCAGTGGTGTAAAAGTGGACACAGACGACTGAAGAATCATGGCTGTAGTGTCGGGATTTCTTCAGTGCAAAAGAATAACAGTGGAATCAACTCTTCACTTCAGCCATTGAAAGCAAGTTTAGAAACTTCAGAGATCAGAAGATTAGCAGCGGAAGACACGGGATTTACAAATTTAGTGCTATTTAATATTCATTCAACTTAATATAACTCAGTATTTGTTTTTCAGATACTCTCAGAATGCCAGAGAATAAGTCTATATTCATGTAATTTATATATATATATATACATGTATATATGAGTTTATATAATCATGAATTTGTTCTTAATTTTATATGCAGGTTATGTAATATAATATATACTAGCTGTTTGAATATTGCCAGAAAAACTGAAGAGAATCAATGAACACACCAAGTCAACAATTCCCATGAAACTATTTACATGAGAAAATTCACATAGCTTGTACTGATGGAGGTGTTATTCATAAAGATACAAATCCTCGATGCAATGTGAAGAGGATGAAGATGGTGCTATGCACTCTGCATGATGAGCATCAGCACCGCTATGCCAAGTGTGGATGAATTTCTTTTGAGAAAGTGATCATGTCTTTTGCGGGCAGTAGGAACATCATTGTCCCTCCACATCTGGCACAAGCATGTAACGTTCATATGAAAGAAAGATGTATCTGTTGAACATCCAATTTCTTTTGCATTTAGTTTTCTAATATTTAGATGATTACACATTACCAAAATGTATAAAAATTAAACTAAAATTCCTTAGAATTGGCTCTAGGAGACATTGGTGCTAGTTAGACATAAGGGAGCAAAAAGATGAAGTGAAGGGTACAGGGTCAAAGAATATGGATTTGAGGTCCTAGTTATGCTGCAAACCTCACCTTTTATTAGACATAAAATAAGGCATATGTAAGTATTTTAAAAGGCAATACTATCAATTAATTCAATAGAGGTTTTTGAGAATATATACATTTTCAAGACCTAGCCCATGATTTATAATTGAGTAAGTCTTAAAAATGTACACATATGGAAAGTATTCAGGAGAAACTTCCACTTCCCATTAAAGCATACTAACAGAATAACTGTCCTACGTACACAAATCAAAACTGAACAAAACATATAACACAATGGTTTGAAGACAGGACATTAAACAACAAAAGTCAGTAATCCCAGAGAAAGAGGAAGTAAATGATATAGGCCCTACAATTATCACCCAGTTTACCGCCCTGAGAGATGCCCAGGTTGTGTTTCTGGTAGCTAGGACCCAGGCTCAGCCTGGTGTTTTCCCTAAACTGGGGAAATGGACCTGAGAATCTGAGGTCTAAGTGGAGTTTCCACAGGAAAGTGCTGGGGAAGAGAGAACAGCACCTAGAGAGACTCCTGAAACACTGCAGGGGATTCACCTTCTAGCTTCAAGTTAAATACTGTGCAGAGCCTGCATGTGTGAAAAATGACCAGGGCTAAGGGAAATGCACGACCAACTCTCAATAAAATCTCTTGGTAAATTAGGGAAAAAGATACCTCACTCAACCTGATATACAGTATTAAAGAGTTATAGCCAACATTATACTTAATGGTGAAAGAGATCAGGACCAAGGCATAAATACCTGCTGTTATTTCTCTTGAACATTGTACTGGAGGTTCTAGCTAGTGCAATTAGGCAAGAAAAAATTGCATATGGATTTGAAAGGATCAATTAATCTCTTTTCTTTAAGATAACATAATATTCCAAGAACAAAATTCAATGGAGCTATTCAAACTAATAATTAAATTTAGTGAAGTTGCAGAACACAAGAGTAATATAAAAAATTCAAATGTATTTATATTAGTAATAAGTATTTGGAAATTGAAGTAAATATAATTTATAATAGCATAGAATATATGATACTTAGGCATAGATCTATAAGTAATAAGAAATAATTATTTATTGTAAACTACAAAATAATGTTGAAATAAATTACAGAAGAGGAAAAGGAGACATCTTGTCTAGAGGTTAAAAGATTCAGTATTGTTAAAATATCAGTTATCTCCGTATTTATCTAAATATTCATCATAGTTATAAGCAAAATTTTATCAAGAATTTCATTAAGAGTTTTTTATTTTGCAGTAATTGGTAAAGAATTTATTTGTCACTCTTATGGAAATAGCAAGAAGGTAGAATAACCGAAGTTATACTGAAAATAATAAATTTAGAATACTAACACACTTGGTAGACAAACTAGACTTGGTTACCTCAAGATTATGTTCTGAGGAAACCAGTTAGGAATAATCAGAAATTATAGTAAATCATTGCTTTCCTACTTAAGAAATAAGTATTTTGATGAGCAAAAAAAAAAAAAAAAATATCCTGAATAGTTTAGGTGGGTTGAGCTTTGATTGAGCTGTCAGAACAATATACATTAGCGGAAAGAAAATATGAGTATGCAGCATTTAGTAGGTGTTTAAAAACATTGTAACAGAACCCAGATTTCTTAATGCATACAAATGGAAAATTAGTATTTACATACCCATCTTTATTTGTTGATATGATCATAAAATTAGTGTTTGTAAATATGTTTTAAAACAACAAAACAGTATTGAGCTCTAGAATTGTTAACATAAACATAATCCTTTTGTAACATATATTTTGAGTTCTTGCAAAATAGGGAAAATTACTCTAATATTTCATATGTGGAGAAAAAAGGGTTCCAGTGAGAGTGTCCACCATGTGGAGGGTGGAAAAGGTTGCTACTCAACCCCAATCCAGAGCTTGGGTTAGATCTCAGTATAGGAGAGCAACATACCAAAAGACGGAATTATAATCCAGGTAAATATTATTAGGACTGCTAGACAAGATTTGTAGAGCACTTCCTGCTGTCTTTGTATATGATGGGCATTAGTAGTGAGACAGGAAAATTAACAGCAACCACAAGACCATGAAATGTAACGTAAGACAATTATATAAGGAATTTTACAATGTTAGCAAAATATACATGGTTTCCAAGCCTTTCCTCCTCCTCAAAAACAACAATAATATTTTCTTTTGGAATTTAGGGTAGTAAAAGCATTCTCTTCTGCAAGCAACCATTTAAGCCATGCAGTTTGTTTCATTTCCAATATTGCCATGGTTACCTGGAAGCTCAGAACCAATTATGAAGCACAGTTCTAACAATTCTAAAATATCTACCAGGTTTATATCTATTTATTTTTCTTTTTGACACCTTTTGTTGTTTCAAATTGTTTTCTAATAAACTGTATAATTTTTGAGAAGGAAGAAGAAAATATTAATGCATGAATAAATATGTTTGTAGATATGAGTCAATATATATGCATTACATATTATATCTTATATGAGAACACTAGCTACATAGTTATTCATCCATATATAAACTACTTAGGCAGATTTTATATAAACACCACTTGAACACTGACTTCATTATTTTACAATGATCTTGCATCTGTGAGTGCTTGTGAATCTGTCTTCTGTATCTGGGTCTGCCCTGAATCTTGTTCTTTAGAAACTTTGAGTTGAAAGAAAATCCATCCTTTTTTGGCCAAGGAGGGCAAGACATTAGTTAGTTAAATTCCTTGTAGGCGTCTTTCCTGATGCAGTAATACTAAATCCAGGGATAAGTTGTCTTGGCAACTGCTTTGGTGACTGTTAGCAGCTTGCTCTTTAGGTTTGTGAATAAAGATGTTTGTGAATGGAAACCACCATCTGAGGTCCAATAGTTCTTTCTCACGCTTCCAGAGAATCTGGACACTAATTGGTAACACACTGCACTGCACTTTCATTTATGTTTGAATAATAAAGCAGCATTCACAGCTCAGCCATTGGACGATTACATATATTATTCATGTTTTCAAAATGTAATAAAGACACACACTTAATATCAGTTTTCCAATTAAAGTTTATGACCAAGCTCAGTGATGGTTATCGTTTTTGGCAGAGGTTTTTAATTTTCTCCAAATGCCTTCTTGAGATTCACAAAATAGCTTCAAGCATAAACATGGTTAGTTTGGGGGAAAGGTAGGGGATAGAACTGTGCACACGGTTGCAGAGATGGCATATATATGCAAACATCATTCATTCCAGTGCTGTACCTGGCAAAATAATTCACAATATCCTTTTTCAATTTTTTTTTCAGTAAAAATTCTTTAAGGGCTCAGTAAACTAAAGAAATTGGCAAGCGAGTTAATATGTTAGACATCAGTTTTGTGGTTAGCTAATATGAACTCATGTCCTTTTGTAGCACTAAAATAATATGTGCCGATAAAACCAGTTTGACTAGATAATAACGAGGCTTCACACTGACTTTGAAAATTTAGGGCATTAAACATGGTAGCTGGCTAAAAGGAACTACGATTGTTTAGTTTGAACTCTTTCCTTTACCTAGGTGGCAGTGGGTAATGAGATGCAGAGAAGTCATAGGTGCTCTACTCCTGTTGTTCACTATAATCAGACCATGCATTCTCCATCACTGCCAAGGTGATAAGGAGAGTCTTGTCATGGCGACCTTCCTAGCTAAAGCAAGACTTTCATGGTGATTTTTCTGCTTTGTACATGATATCGCTTTAAAAGCAGGGCCTCTGAGTCTTTTCTCCTTTATGATCCATTTTTTTTTCCAACATAGCTTTGTTGGCAGAGATATATCTGTTTCTTGGTCCTTTATATATGCCAAGGCTAGGAAAGGTTACGAGAAACTAAAGGTCTCTCTCTAGGACAACATACTCAACTATTTTTAAAGTATCACTTCTGAAGGATAATATAGATTGTCTCCTCCTCTTAGAGTTATTTACTCAGGTAATGCTGCCCAATGAAAATTTAATGGGAATGTTTTGTGCCTGAACTGACCTGTATGGTAGACACTAGCCCATGTAACTATTGCACATTTCAAATGTGGCTAATGTGATGGAGGAGCTTAATTTTTAATTTTACTTAACTTGAACTTTTAATTTAAATAGCTAGTTGTAGGTAGGAGCTGCCATACTGTATAGAACCAGTGGAAAGGTCTGGCAAGCAGACATGAATATAGGGAGTCTGCTTCTCCATCGCCTTTCTAGTTTTCTTCTTTCTACCCCGTGGTCGTTCTCTATACATTATAAAGGGACACAGCACAAGTAGAACTCTTGACATTATCCTTCCATGGAGATATATTTGCTTTTATGTGGGATTCTTTTGAGGAAACTTTTAAACTGGGAAGAAAAAAACTCAAGAATTTGGAATTCTATAGAATTTTGGTAGGGAAAAGTCTGTGTTTAAGGAGATTTGGGCCTATCATGCATTCCTCAGGCCACAGCCTTCAGGTAAACCTTCCTTTTGTCTGGTTAGAAAACAAGGCCTAGTTGAACATCTCCATCATGGAGATTGATACTTCTTAAAATGCTATAATAATACTTTTTCCCTAACCCATAAAGCATAATACCAGGTTTCACAAAAACATCCCTTCTGACAAGTGTGAGGTCATGAGTTTGATTCCTGCTACAAAAAAATCCTTACTTTTCTACTGCAAAATTTTATTTTAGCATAATAGTAGCTGGCTGTGTATCTCTGTACCTTTGCTTGAGGGATACAGGAAGCAATGTCTGTGTTTATCAATTTGGTATGACAAAAAACAAGGTGTGTGCACATGTGCAAATGTGTCAAACCAGGATTTTTCACCTACATAGTGCTCCATGTAACAGGTTCAGCATATGTCTACCTGAGCATCTCAGAGGGTATAATACACAAAAAACATCCTAGAATTTGTTTTTAAAAAGTGTTTTTTTTTTCTGGTAGAAGTAGCCCAATTCAATATACTGGCACATGAAAAATCATATTTGCGAGTTTTAAAGGAGATAAAAAGTGAATCATCAGATTACTCATGCATGCATAATGAAGATGACCCATTATAGTCAAATACATGTTTTCATAATAGAAGACTAGTGTAGGTGTATGATGGTGATGATGGTGACAACTTTGAAACTGGCCATGTGAGCCAAAGTTCCTGTGACAGTGAACTAGAACAAGAATTGATGAATATGGACATAAGGAATAAAGACCTCCTTGATTTAAAACAGCAGTAGGAATGCATATTTGACCAGTTGAAGTGTTGGAAAATGCTCACACAACCACATTCAGCTATCCAATGTTAGAAGTGGTTCAGAAATATAGTAAGGGTCTTGGTAGGGATGGAACATATTGGACAGAATGCCAGCACTGCCATTCAGTGTGGAATATTGTAACAGATGAAATGTTACAAGATTCTGTGAAATACACAGAGGCTGAAATATAAGTAAAACATTCACACATGCCATATTAAAAATGTATTTATTATGACATCTCACTAGCCGAATGGAAAGCATTCATACTATACTTAGCAGGGATTTCTCATGGTAATCACAGGAATGTAAAATATGTAGGGAAAAATGATGGATCAAAATATGGCATGAAAATTTATGCCCTTGTAGTTGTGAAGACTTGTTATGTTTTCAATCTAGAAATTTATCTTGGAACTCAGCCATCAGGTCCTTATTTGTGTAATAATAAACTAAATTATGTGGTGAAATAATTGTTGCTCTCATCATCCAACATAATTGGAATGTTACATTTGACAATTGGTTTACAAGTTTCCAAATGATGTTACATTTGCTAACTGAGTACAAGTTGACCAGCACAGGAAATGTACACAGGAACAAAGCAGAAATTCCAAATGAAATGTTGCAACTTCAAAACAGATAGTTGCATAGTGCAATCTTAGGATCTCAGAAAGATTTACATTGACCTCTTATTTGGCAAAAACAAAACAAAATGAAGCAAGCAAAAAAACCTCCAAAACAAACAAACAAACAAACAAACAAACAAAAAACCCCTGGTACTTCTGATGTCAATATTGCACCATGATGAAAATATTGATAGGGAAACCTCAACAAAAGGGAACCCTGAGATGAAAACTGTAGTTATGCAGCAACTATGGTATCACTAAAAACACAAAGCATTGGGCAATGGTTGTGATTTACTCAATCCTAAGCACATATGGCAAAAACAGTTTGATAGCTTACAAAGAAAATAACAAGCACAAAGTACCATGGAGAAATTTTCTTAGAAGATTGGAATCAGAACTCATAAGAGATCATTTATCACAGAGGAAGAACAAAATGATTTTACACCAAAAAAATTGTGTATAATTCTGATGAATTGACAGGTAAACATGCAGGTGTAATATTCCAAAGACCTACCATGAAAACAGGTGAACAAAAAAGATTTCAACTGTGCCCTACAAGAAATGACAGATAAAATATATGTGCTATGAGTGTAAGTAATACTTGTGTGTGGAACATGTAATTTTCATGTGTGAAGACTTCCTTGGGTGTGACAATTGAAGCAAAAATTATTTTTGTTATAGAGTTCTATTGATATTTTCATTGTTGTTTCCATAGGTTTTTATTTATAATGTTATCACTTAGGTTTTGTAAAAAATGTACACAGTTGGTGTGAAAATGTTGATGCCTATTTTAAGCACTCACTATGCATTTGGTATATTATTTAATTGACATCTTATTTTTCTACTAAGTGCACATTGTATAACACAGTAAGAAGCTCCTGACAAAAAAGGAAATGAAGAAATGGTGACAAGAATGGCCTGCCACATAGGAAAGGAGAGCTAAGCACGTGTGCTTTCAGTGAAAGTGAAATGTGTGCTTGGAACATGCAGATGTCATATATGTGAAAACTGCCTTGGACATGACAGTTGAAGCAAAGATTATTTCTATGGTAGACTTTTGTTTGTGTTTACATTGTAGTTAACATAGGTTTTTATTTCTCATGTTGTCTTTTAGCTTTTTTAATCAAGTACACAGCTGATGTGAAAATGTTGATGTTTATTCTAAATGTGCAATATATATTAAGAATTTAATATTTTGTTATTTTTGTTCTTGTTAATTACATATTGTAAAGTATAATAAGAATCTCTTGACAAAACAGCAAGACCAGTAAGATGTCAAGTATGGCCTACAAAAAGACCAGCAAAGCAAAACACATATGTGCTGTCCGTGTAACCAATAAGTGTGCTTAGAATATGCTATTGTCATATGTACTGCATCCCTGGAATAAATCCTAGTTGGTCATGATGTTTGACTTTTTGATGATTTGTTGCATTCTGTATCAGTATTTCATTGAGGATACTTGCATCTCTGTTCATTAAAGAGATTGGCCTATAGTTTTCTTTTTTTGGTTAGATCCTTTTCTGGTGTTGGAATCAGAAATGTTTGTTTTCAGGAGTAACGCTGGGAATACTGCTTCTCTTTTGATTTTATTAAGAGTTTGAGGAGTAATGGCATTAGATCCTCTCTAACATTTTTTTAGAACTCTGCAGTGAATCCATTGGGATCTGTGCTTTTCTTAGTTTGCAGTTCTTTTATTACTTCTTCAATTTTACTGATATTAGATTATTCAGAATTTTTACATCTCCTTAGTTCCTCTTTGGTAGTTCATATGTGTTTAGGTTACTTTCCCTTCATTGCTAAGACAAAATAACTGTTGCTCAAAATTAAGGAAAGGAAGGTTTATTTAGTTCACTCTTTGTGGAGGTTTCTGTCAATAATCAGCTGGCTCCAAGACAGAGTTGTGTGGCAGAGGGCAACAGTTCATGGTGGTGGTAAATGGAAAAAGCAACAAGGGAGGAATGTATGAGAACACTGTCCTTTATATAGTATGAAGGCTATAAGGACTTGAGTGTAGCACTTACGGCACTGGACCACGAATCAGTCACAAACTCTAGAAGCCTGCCTCCATGACTGCATGAGGCTTTGGGGGAACATTCAGACATGAACTATGACAATATATATCTGGGAATTTATCCATTTTCTCTGAATTTTCCAGTTCATCAGAGTACAGGTTCTCAAACTATTTATCAGTAATCTGTATTTCAGCAGAATCCAATTGTGATTTCATGTTTTTTGTTTCTAACTGAAAAATTTGATCTTTTCTTTCCTTATTTTGATAAGATTAGCTAAGACATTTTTAAGAATTTTGTTTAATCTTTTAAGAACCAACTTCTAGTCATTGATTCTTGGTATTTTATAGTCTGGATTTCATTAATACCCATGGTATTTCAATAATTCCATGATTTTCTAATATGCTTCCTCATAATAGCTTTGAATTTGGATTGTTCTTATTTTTCTAGGAACTTGAGTACATCATGTGATTATTTACTGGAGTTCATTCTATTTTTCTGATGTAGAAATTCAGTGCTATGAATTTCCCTCTTAGAACTGCTTTCATTGAATTTTATAGGTTCTAATACATCATACTGGCATTATGGCTTGATTGTAGAAGCTGTCCAATTTATTCTTTAATTTCATATGAGACCCATTGATTATTAAAGAGAGTATTCTTTAATTTTCATATGTTTGCTTAGTTTATGTTTCTTTTGCCATTGATTTTTAGTTTCATTCCATTATGATCTGAAAAAATGTATGGGATAATTTCTATTGTCTTGTATTTAATCATACTTTATTGGCTAATATGACATTTACGTTGGCTAAAGTCCCATGTGGTGCTAAGAAGAATGTGTAGTCTGTTGTTGGATGGAACACTTTGTAGCTATCTGTCTTAGTTGCTTTTCTTGTCCCTGAGATAAAATGTCCAATAACCAAAGTTAATGGAGCAAGTGTTTATTTGGCTCACAGTTTGTAGAGGTTTAAGTCCATAGTTGACTGACTCCAAGGCAGAGTGTCATGGTAGAGGAGCATTAAAGAGAAGAAGCAGTTCATGAAGGGCACAAGACAGCAAAGTAGTAAGCAGCAAGTGACAAGCATTGACCATAAAAGCCTTCTTTTTGTACCTCATATTCTATCCAGGTTACCCATATTCAGGGTGGGTAGCAGTCAAACCCAGGGTGAGGCACCATTAATCCTAACATTGTTCCATAAATCAATCCCAAATCCTATGCTTAATTTCAACATCACACACTCTAGATTCAGCCACCTCTGAAAATCTCTACCTACGATCACAGGAGGCTTTGGGGGAACAGCTGACCACAAACCATAACAATATCTATTATGTCATTTGTTCAGAGGTTTTGTTCAATTCTGCTATTTCTTTATTAATTTTTCATCTAGTTGATCTCTCCATTTGTGATGGTAGTGTACTGAGAGCCTTCCATTAGTACTGACAGAGTTGTCCAAAAAAAAAAAAAAAAAACAAAAAGAAAAGAAAAGAAAGGCAAAACAAGCAAATAACAACAACAGCAAAAAAGCACAAAACTAAAAAACCCAGTAACAGTATCACGTCTATCTTAGAGTGTCTTCATTACCTTTTAGTATGCTTTATTTTATACAAGAATATAAAAGTTAAATTGGCTAAAAGGGGGAAAAGAAGAGAGTTTTTCTTATATTTTCATACTATTGAAAGTCATTGGTTTTCAGTCTTGGATGTACATTAGGATATCTTGGGGAAGTTTTAAATGACTCTCTGGGGTGGTGTGTCAGAGATTAATTTTTAAAAGCACTCCAGGTGATTCTAAAGTGTTTTGGGGGCTGTGAACCATCCTCTCAGGTTTTCTCAATTTATTCATTTATTCACTCAGCCTTTATTACGTGCTTTCTCATGTCAGCTCTGAGCGAGATGATGCCGATGATGTAAAATGAGATTCTACAATTGCCCCCAAAGACTTTGCAAGTTAGTAATTCAATTCAACTGAAGTCAAATCAGCAAACGTTCATGAGCCCTCTAGTACATGACAGGTACTAAGACAGACACTAAGGAGACTGAGATGTAACAATCCCTCCTGTCTAGCATTTATATGCTAGTGGTTACTGTGCACAACTAGTTATCATAATAGGCAAAGTATGGTATTAGTCAGGTCTACCCTCCTATAAAATTTTGTCTCTCTAGTTAAAGGCCTTTTATATTTCTGTGTTTCTGTACAAATCTTTTCTTAAAATGTGATGTTCTACTTTCACTCAAGCACTAATCTCTGAAATTGCCCTCAAAGTTTGTTGTGTTAAAGAGAAAAGTGAAAATGTTTAGTTTTATCAGCAGATCTATTTGTCATTAGCTTTGGTCAGTCAGAGAGCTACAATGAGGGGACTGAAAATTAGTCCAAATGTGTAGAAGGAAGCCAGATAAATCTCATTTTCCAAGATCTCCATTTTGTCAGCTAAGCTAAATGCCATATGGATTGGTGCTGGCACATAAGATAGCTGCGGATGAACATGTTTTAAGAATTCACATTGTGGTTGAGTTGGAAAGTTGACTCTTAGAGGACTGAAATCAGAGTGGTCTCTCCCGTGTATACAGAATCCAAATGATATACTTCTGGGTAGCTGTTCCGTGTTCCTGTAGTAGTAGAGAATGCATTCATCTGTGGGTTTCTTGATGATTCATGTCCTTGCTGGTGCACAGAAGGCTTAACTGCTAAAAATCATATCATGGACAGTGGAATTGTTGGATTACCTTATAATGAATTGGCAGTGCTGATTGTCCATCTTTAGGCACCAAATCACAGGAGAAACAGTAATATATTGGGATACATCCAGGAGAAGACATTAATATACGAAAACATCAGAGTATAATTTCAAAAAACAGCTGAATAAAAGTTTTAGGCCAAAGAAGCAAAGATCCTGAAATACTAATGGGAATATAAGAAAGTCCTCAAACACTCAAATCTCTCTTTGTGGGAGTGGGGTTTCATTTCTTAGTGCAACTCCAGAGAAAAACGATGGCCATGGCTGAAAGTGACAAGGGCAAATTGTCACTTACTTTGATGTAGAAGAATGTTAAAATTTTGGGACAGTAGAAGTGGTTGCTTCACAAACTCTTTATTTCCAGAGATGTTTAGGAATATTCTCTTAGGAATGTGTAAAAAGGGTTTCCTGAATGGGTTAAATTGTTGGATATAATGAATTTTCATAAGATTATTGAATAATTTTGAATATTCACCTAAAGGAAGTTTATTCTAATTTGAATGTTCTGATGTCTCTAATTGTAATTATCGTATTGTCTCTGTCATTGAACTTTACTCACGTAAGGTTGAACAGTTGGTCAGTATTAGCAGTTATCCAAGCTTTTGCAGCCAACAGGTGATGTATTACCTGCAGTTGTGGGTGTGTAAGATGCTCCGCCAATGGCTGTTAATTGAGCATGTGAATCACCTTTTGGTTTCCTAATGTCAAATCCACTGAGTAGCAGATAGGACGAAGGGTCTCCTACAGTGTGGCTCCATTCTGCTTGTGAAAATCATCTTGACCCTCGGGTCCCACATACTTTACATCTGAGTCACATTCAACTACTGAGCATTTACTGAACACACAATGTTCTTCATTCTCTTTTTGTACTTTGGCTTAGGTTGTTTCTATGTCAGAGGACCAGTCTCTCTTGCTGGAGCCTCTGCTTGCTTCACCTGCTTGTCTCTTACTCCTTCTCCTTTAAGTGTCATCCCAGATCCTTGCCCCCAGGAAGTCATCCCTGACTCCTCTCCTCTCTTAGTACTCCTCCCTCACACTTCTCTCCATTACGTATTCTTGGCTGAGCCTAAATTCAACTTCAGAGTCACTCAACTCCTACTAATGAACTGGAAGTGATAATTGCGATGAAATTGCCTGCTTCTCTTGGTTGGAGCCTGCCTCACGTGTGACACTTGTGTGTTGTATTTATAAGGTTTATGAACTTGTTTTCTTTTTGTATAAGGGTGCACCGACTATTCTATGAACTGTTCTTTCCGTGGTATGGAATTAAACTGGGGTCTTGAATAGGAGGAGCTTGGAAGGGAAGAGATGCACTCGCCTGCTAGTGACTCAGGGCATGAACTGGCTTTGACCAGGGAATGGGGTAGGGTAACGGTGAGCTCTGCCCTCTTACAGGATGGCCAGAAAAAGAGCACCTGCTGTTCTTCCCAGGGCATCTGAAATGTGTTTGGTCAGGGTCTGAACATCCTCTGGCAGGAAGGCTGCTGCTTGCCTCTGAAGCACTACACTGAAGCATTATTTTATGAAGAATTCTTTAATACTCAATCCTTTGTGGTGGTTGGCTTTTTGTGCCTATCTCCTTTTGCTGTGTTGGCACAGAACTGTGCTCTTTACATTTGATTATTCCCAGTTGCCCCTGGAAGCTTGGGGTTACCTGATCAGATCTCTCTTCCATTTGGCACTAAAGGCCTCACTTCAGTGCAGTGCAGGTCCATCCTGTCTGAAACTTCTGGTCCTTTATCTACCAAAACCTTACAGATCACACTTCCCTCCTCCAGCTCTGTGCAAGGAACCTGGCTTTCAGAAACTTGTCCTCAGGAAGATTTTGCTTCTGTGCTTTCGGATCTGCAGGCACCTCTATATATAAGGAAGGCACAGATGCTGAAGGCAGTTAGGAGTGATTCCATTGCCCATGCTTTAGTGGTTTTGAAAGATGCTAAATGCTAATATTCTTGGTTTTTTAAAGAATATTTAAATGACTGTAGTTGCTTCATATGAGTTTTGGGAGGATTATTACATGCTGTAGTGAACCAACAAGGGCTTAAAATTTTCTTTGCATGAATAATTAATTTCATAAAAGGTGCAGAAGGTGTTCTGAATATGAAGATGAGAGTAGGATGGATTTATTTTAACAAAACCCAGGGTTGGAAAAGTTCCTGGGGAAATAGGCTTTGCGGAGGTCTTGTGGCACTGGTCTTCAAGTGGAGTGTCATAGGGGAAAATGACATTTGACAGCACAAGAGGTGAAAGCAAGAATGAATTTGGAGAACAGCCAGTATGATGGTTGGGGTGCTGGGAGGAGGTGTAGTACTAGGAACTATGATGGGGGAGAAACATAAGGGCCAAGCTGGGGGTGTGGGAAATGACAGGTAAACTGGTGGGCTCGGATTTGATTCTGCTTTTGCTCTCTGCAGAGGTACACCAAGGAGGGGCCTTCATCCACTCCAGCAGGCAAGCCCCGTATTAAGAGCAGAGTGAGCAGCCCCAGGAATTTGGGGGTGAACTGAATAATTCTTCTCTAGAAAAAGACCTGCTAGTTAGACAAGACTAACGTTGGCCTTGTGACAATAGGGGATTCTTTGGAAAGTCATCTTGGCTCTGTTTTGGGTCCTGAAATCTCTTTATTGATCATTTTTCTAGTTTGTAAAGCTTTGACAACCCAAGAGACAGATCCGAGAGTGATTCCTTTATTCAGAGAATTGCACACTTCTTAGGCCAACAGTTAGGACTAAGAGTTGGGCCCAAGTTCACAAGTATGGACAGTGCTGACCTGGATCTAGGAGGAGAGGGAGTGCAGAGCCTAGGAGGAGTGGGGTGCAAGCACTCAGGGCCCAGCTGTCCTTGACTCTTCTGCCATCTGGACATTTCCCCCTGGGAAAGGTGGTTCTTTCACTGGACTTTCACTATGGTGGGTCTGCAAATTTAACTGAACAAAACCACAACTCAGGCAAAAGGAAAGCCCTACAGGATGGGTGAGGAGGTTAGGGTTATCCTATCCCACTCCAGAGAAGGGACAATTAAAAAGTGTGGGTATGTCAGGGGGCTGGACTGCTGCAAACTCGATAGATGGAAGAGCCATTGAGTAGTAGAAACTGCTGCTTTACAAAACGTCCTGTCTGTGGAGATGTTTAAGAACTGGCTGTCACTCCACTTTTGAAGTAAGAGTCAAATTAAATAAACTTGAATTTGTAGGAAGTTAGATAAACATATTTTCCTGAGACTTTGTGAGACTATGAAATGCTTTATTCATTCAATATTCTTGGATGCTATAAAAAAGAATAGCTTCCTCCTTCACATTCATCTAATGACCCTTGTTATATTTTATACTGCAAGGATACACCATTATCTCGGCGGAGGGCAGGGACCATGTATTTACTAGCTCTGAGTCCTGTGCCTTTTACAGAGGAAGCATGTAATAAATATCTGATGTGTGAATGTAGAATTAATTTTCTTGGTTGTATGTCTCAAGCGTAAACTAAGCCACATCTGTGTGTAAGATATTCCTCCCTGAAATAAATGGTTATCATTTATTAACCAAGATCTTGCTATTGGGTGGACACCAGGCTAAATGTCTTTCACTTGATGCATTTAACCTCATTTATTAAAAGATCAAGCAGATAATAATACTGTTTGCCTTTTACTAATAAGGAAATTGAAGTACACAAAAGCTCCATTACAGTCACCCAGAAAGTAACTAGATGATAAGGACTTAACCTTAGTTTGCGTGGTTCCAAAGCTTTGACAGCGCATTAGTGCAGTGTATTTTGAGTGATGGAGTGATCTTTAGCAACTAAAGGTAGTCTACATTTAAAACATGGCTAGCAATTATTGAATGCTAAGTGCTAAACATTGGATACTCATTTAATTATCATGTTAAGGTCATACTGTAGGCACTGTTATTATGTCCATTTGTTTCTTGTTTGTTTGGGTTTTTTTTGGTGCTGGGTATCGAACTCATGACCTCGCATTTGCCAAGCAGGCACTTACACCACTGAGCTAAACTCCCAGCCCTATTATGTCCATCCTACTGAAAGGAATAGAACACAAGGTTTTTGAATATAGGGATATCACATCCTAAAACCTATGTATCCAGTCTTACATGTTACTTTTTGCTATGATAATGTTGGAGCAAATAGTCTTCTTTTGTGTTGCTCTAAGAGAACTGAAATTGGGTTGAACCCAGAACTGGATTTTAAATCACCATTTTTTCAGTGTCCAAAATGCCCTTTGTGCTTTTCCAGTGGTCATAGAACAGCTAAGGGTTTGAAGACGCAGGCTGTGGGTGACAAAGACCCCAAGGCCTCACTGTGGGGAGGACTGCCTGTTTAGGACCACACGGAGATGGGGCAAGGTCTGCCTCACCATCGTTCCAGCTATGGGACCCTGGAGTCACTTAGCCTCCTCACGCCTTAGTTTCATTATCTGTAAAGTAAGAGGAGTGATTGTGGCCCCTTCACAGTGCTGCTATAAAGAAGAAAGATCCCGCTGAAAATGAAGCCTCCTCAACTTTCCGACTGGCCCAGGCTGCTGCTGCCCCTCCCCAGATGGTCCCCACTCTTGTCCCTTTTCTGCCTGCTTCTCCTCCTCCTCTTCATGCTCCTCCTTCTTCCTCTCTGGTTCCACATTATTATTCATAATTTATTCTTAGAGGAAAGAAATTTCTTTTTGTGAGACAAATACAATTAGCTTGAGAAATACAAGAGTGGCCTCATTTTATGATTAATTCAGGTTAATTCAGTATGGTATTAGATGCTTAGAGGTCGGTGGCCCCTGACTCAGACAAAAGGACTCAGCAGTCAAGTAGGCAGATCTAGGTTGTCTTGGGTCTGTCTCCTAATGGAAAATCAATCATAGTTCTGGGATAACTCTTGCTCTTCCATTGATTTGGAGCTGAGCACAGTAGGATTTTCCATTTCATCCTCTGCCTCGCCTTACTCCTTCTCCCGATGGGGACTTTTGTGACCTCCTGCCAGGGTGCATCGGGAAAGATTAATTAGCTAATATTGGTAAAAAGCCACTGATGATGACTGTTAAGTGTTGGTGCCATTTAATTGCCATTTTTCCCCATGCAAATGTTCATATAGTTCCTAATGAGGCATTGTGGAAGCACCTTATGCCCAATTATTTTACAGTCATCTTGCAATTAGCTAGCACCAGTACTTTTCCAAATGACATTTATTGCCCATTTTCCTAGTTTAATTTTTGGAGATTTTATGGGAATCACGGGCATTGTTTCTTATTCACTGCAACTTGAATAATTAACAATGTAAATATGGCTTTGGGTGGCGATAGTGTCAGCAACAAGAGCTCTTGAGAGATTTTAGTTAAGAACACCACTGCTGTACTTCACTGGGAGGTTTATTATGGTACCTACGCACTCTTAAGCACTCCTTCCCTCTGGATTGTGGCTCATGCCCGTGTGTGTGTGTGTGTGTGTGTGTGTGTGTGTGTCTGCAGTGCACATATGTGAGTGCAATATTTTCATGAGCAGTAGTGCAAAATGAGACCTGAAGACAAGACTATGGTCCTCACTTAGCATAGCTTTCTTGAGGATGCAAACCAGAGTAGCTGATTGATTAATTTCTTACTTAATTCCTTAATGCTGAGGTTTCCTATTGTAACTTAGACATGAGTTAGCTCAAATGTGACATCTTTGTTAAGTAGCTACTATATTATCAGTTATGGGATGAGACACATTTCATGCTTCCTTTATTCTTACTGCATATCAATAAATTCTTTGATGACGGCAAAACAGAGCCTTAGAGCAGTTAAGTAAGATGTCCAGGGTTGCAAGCTTATAAAAGACGAAGAAGGACTCAAGCTTGAGTCCACTGACTTCTGTTTGGGGCTTTTCATCCCTCTTAAACAAAATCGCTGTGCTTTTTATCTGGAAGTGAGTCTTGGTCACCTCAAAGACCAACTTCTGCCTTATCTAGGAAGCCTAACAGAATCACTAATCTAAATGTGCCTTCTCTCCAGTCTTTTGATTGTGTTTTCTATAACTTCTCCAAGTCTGACTTTTATTTTAGCTCTACACCATTGGAGGGACAATATAATGTGATCATTTTAAGAGCACAAACTTAGGATACAATTGAATTATATTTCCTTCTCTACTTCCTCCTGTCTGGGTCATTGTGAACAAAATTCAGCACCTCTTAATCTTAAAATTCCTATAATGTTTTATGATTTGTAGAAAAAACATAACAAATGGTGGTTTGTTGGATAGATAAAAATAAAATGAATTAATAAATAAATGATCAATAAATGGCAGTAACCTTTGTTCATTTGTATGATAACCTTTGCAAAATCACCCAATATATATTCAGTACCATTCAATAAGTAACTTAAGAATAATAAAAATACACTTAAAAAAGATTTGAGGCCAAGTATGTGATCCAGACATCTCCTCTATAGTACTAGGAAAAACTGAACTAAATCTGTTTATGATGGTAAATTCAAATTCTTTACAATAACTAATGCGAGGACCAGACTATACTGATTATTTGTCTATGCTATTGAAACTTCCTCCATCCCATTCATTGGTAGAGGCAAAATGATGGTGGTCAAGTGGATACTGACATTTCAAATCACAAGATTCTTCTCTGAATTCTAGCTCCACCATGGAGAGCAGGGACCCTGACCTGAGCCCTGATCACCTGGCAAAGGTTACAGCACAGAGGCAAAATTAATCATGCAAAATGGGGAACTACGATGGTCAGAGTTCAATGAGGACAGGAACCAAGAGGCACAATGCCTTCTGTATTTATTGACATTTCAATGTAAGTAATGAGCTTAAAAGGGGAAAAGTGGAAACGAAAGGCTGATCTGATGTAGGCGGTGCTCGTGAATAGAGGAGTGAGGAGCAAAGCACCCAGCATAGTTCAGAACATTAGCTCAACGCTAACAAGTAACCTGCTTAGCAGTTACTAAGGCATTTGGTCTGGGAAAGTAATTTAGGTCTGCAGCTGCAGAATTCATCTGAGTTTGGGGTACCAGGGGCTGACTGGCTGTTTGCTGGCCTCTGCCCTGACCAATTGTATGGGCGTGGGTTTCACTCAAGATGTCAAAGGAATCCTGTCCCAGCCAGGTGGGCCTTGAACTTTCTCTTTTATATTAGTATTTGCCCATTACAAATTACTCACAGCCTCCCCTGCTCAGCCTCAAAGTGATCCTCCGCACCGTGGATGGTCTGATCGCTGGAGAACTTTCACTCTGAGAACTGCTGAGACTCCAGGAGACATTCTGGAGGATCCCTTGTAAGAAGTTGCTGGGGGATGGTCTTTGGGACAGCTCTTGTCAGAGGATGAAAGAAGCAGGAGTGCAAGTGGCTGCAACCAACTTGAAGCGAATCCACTGACATTTTGATACTGAAATGGCCCCTCAGAAGTGTCCTGAATCGGGGAGAGAGGGTGCCTGTGAATTCCTGCAGAGTGTTCCCAGGAAGAGTATAGACCCAGGCGAGGCACCCCTCCTTGGTGAAAGGAGAGGAGTCTCCAGGGAGGAGTCAGTCACACAGCAGCCACACACCAGCAGCTGTTTGTGTGTGAGCCTCTCAGTCCTGTGCGGGGATCTGAGTGGGGCCCTCAGCATCCACAGTGGTGGCAGAGGAAGCAGGATTCACGCTAAGGAAGTCCTAACCCTTATCCCTGCCATGATTTCCCCTTAGCAGCTTCATGTTATAATTTCTGTTTTACTACTGGAAATACAGGGTCTCTGAGTTAATTATCTTGCCCAACTAACGTGAAGTGATTTCAGGGTGCATATTCCACTGAAACTCCCACACTTTCCCTTGGACCATGTATCTGTCTACTTGATAGCTTACTAAAACGCAGAAGACTGAGGGGTCTTTCCATGTATGCACAGGCGCAGGTGTTTCATCATAAGGAGACACCAACCACGTCCCCCTAGATGGTGTCATTCAGTTTCAGAAGAGGAGCGAAAGTTCACAGCAACATACTTCATATCGAACAAATTCTGAGTCCAGCCTTGCTTTGTAAACAGTACCATACTGTAAAATCTAATGCATCATTGCTTATTATTTCTGCACATATTTGCTGCATATTTGTGGTGGCCTTGACACCAGTGTAAAGGTAAAGGGAGCTTATCAATTGGTGACAAGGTTGTGTTGGATCTTGACTCCAATACTGTAGGAGGGTTCTACAGACATGGTTCCTTGGAAAATAAAAATAGGTGGACTATTGCTCTAATATCCTAGACCATTGCATCAGTACACACTTAAGTTATATGGTGCAAAAATATACAGAGAGACGTCAGGAAAGTCCACACTTTTTTTTCTCAGCCTAAAAAAGTGTTTTACAAACTGCAGACTTGTGTCGGTTTGCTAGGGTGACCCCTGAAGGTACAGACCTCGGTCTGCACTAATAGGACACGAGGGTCAGGAGCTCATGGAGACGCAGCAGCTCTCCCTGTGCAAGGCTGAATCAGGCATCTCTCCTTCTCTCTACGCCGAACCTGTCCGAGCGTCAAGCACCTGCCCCTGCATCAGTAAAATGGGAACATTAATAATATTTATGTCGCAGTGTCACTGAAAGGGTTAACGAATTTTCAAATATGTTTTATAAATTGTTCAGAGCAGATTCTGACATACGGCGCATCGCACACGTCTTTTCTGTTATTTTTATCATTTGGCAGATAGAACACGTTATGCCTTACAGCCCTTTCCCCAGTTCCTCCTACTTCTCCTCCCATCTTCGGCGATTGTAGCTTCCGCCGCCCTTTGGATCTGAGCTGCTAAGGTCTGAGCAAGCGCTGCCCAGCGCTACTTGGATTACAGCCCTTGGTAGTTTCCCTGTGTGTACCCCGGTTAGCAGGCTGGTGTTAAATGAACAGAAATGTCCCTGAACTGGCTCCCCGAGATAAGCTGCCAGGGCCGTCTTAAAGCAGAGATAGCCAGAAGGTCCGCTAGTGGTAGAAGGGACCTGAGGCTGAAAGCTCCCAGCTGACCCAGGCAGAGCGCATTACTCAGTGTGGGAGAGAAAAGCTGGTCTCGGAAGTCTGAGTTCAGCCCGACTCTGTCACTTAGGAGGTCAGTGACCTTGAGGCAAGACCTTTCCTCTCATGAGGTCTCACCGTATATGACAGGAAACAGTTCACTTACTCACTCAACAAACATTTATTTATTGAGCTCGCGCTGTGGTACAGATGAACTTTCAGATGCTTCCAATAAAAAGCATTCTGTGAAGCACATGCCGGAAACCTCAAACACGGCGAACTGGAGAATCAGGATGCAGTAGACTGCATCATTTTAATTTGTGTGACTAACACGGCGCGTAGGATGTGGAATGCGATCAGGTGACTTTGGAAATTTTTTAAAAGATACTACTTTTGGCTTTTTATTGTCTAAAATGCATACATGCTATGTTATTGATTTCATTTTTTGTTTTTATTATTTCAGATTTATTTTGCTTTTCATTTTCTGTTTAAGAGAAATGCAAATCATCGATGTTTTTGTTCCAAATATAATTATATAAAGTTAGGGATTTTCCTCTAGTCTTACGTGCTTTCTAAAATTCTTTTTCATTATGGTTATTTGAAATATTTTAATGCCCCCCCCCCCGTGACGTCTTTCTTGGTCCAGGTAGCACAGAGGAGTGTGCTGTTTAATTGTGAAATATTTGCACACATATAGTTTAATTATTGAATTCTGACGTGTTGCTTTGTGCTCAGAAACTTTGCTTTGCGCTCTGAGGTCGTGGAGCTGCAGCCCAGCTCCGGCCTGAGGACCAAGTGGACTGCTTCACACCGCGTTCCAGAGCTTCTGAGGCCACGGGGGGGGGGGGGGGTGTCCTCCTCCTCCTCCTTCTTCTTCTTGGAGCTCCACCTGGGCAAATTCCAGGTGCATGAGTCACCCTCAGTCTGACCCTTGCTTCTTTACACTGACAGCACTTCCTCATTCTGCTGCTAAAATGCTTTGTGTTTTGTCCAGTTTTATGCTTTATGGTTGTGTGGTGGCGAGAAAAGTCATAGGCTGGCCTGGCCTAATCCAAAGTGTTACTTTTTAACTCAATCTTACATTCTAATATTAACATAAGAAAGTGGTTTAGGAAATTTGGGTTTAAAATACAGTGCACTTACTTTTTATCAGAATCATTTTATAGGTGTTTTAATTTTAACTTTTCTTTGCATTTTTAATCATGAATTTGCTCACCTTTAGGAACGTAAGAGGAAAAGAAAATTATTGAGCTATTTTTTCTTCCACTTATGAGCAGCTAAATTGTACGGAGCAATTGCTTTATTAAACCTTTCTCACTATCTCTAATAATACCTTTTACTTGATTCCTTTTAAAGATAATGCTAAGGACTCGTTAACAAAGGCTAATTTAATCCATAAGATCAAGTATGGAAGGCTTTCTGATTGGTTCCCTTGAACACAGCATTATCACCTCACAGTGCATAATTTTCATTGGACCACACTCAGCCCCTTGGAACTAAATAGTTGCAAAGCCCGTTCTCTAACTAGTCTTTACTGGGTCTGCCCTTTTGCCTAAGTCAAAATAACTGGCTAACAACTCCATCTCTCCTCCCGTGGTGCTAAGTTTTCTGTTAGTGTGCACAGAGGGATATGGCTCCTGCCTTGGCCTGGTATTCTTACTGGTTCATGTTTGATTTACAGGTTTTGCTGAATCTCTCCTGTGCTTCATAATGGTTTTTGACAAACATGCTGGATAATTCTGTTGCATGTGAGTCACTACCTTGCATCTGTGTTGAACATCTAACTCCAGAGACTTCTGGAATTCCTTGTAATTACTTCCAGCACACCACCAGGAACAGGGTCCTTGTTTATTGCTTTCTTGCAGCTATTCTTTTCCTATTGCATAATGCACACATCCACAAAAATGCTGAAGCTAGAGATGTTTTTTTCTTCTTTTCTCCTCCAGAGCATATATACAAAATTACTTTGCTCAAATTCTTTATTAACTGGGAATAGTGTTTCCTCGCTATAGCAAGGAGAGGGGTTCAGGTTTCTTGGCTTTTGATGAAAAATATCCAAATTTTATACTAGTTGGGAAAAAATATTTTACTGGGTCAAAGTTTATGGTTTGTATATTTAATTCTTATGTCACATTGTTAAAATAATTCCCAGAGATTACCCTCTCAGGTTTGTCCTTAGGTTGTTTTGCACTTGTTTAAGGTGGTATAAAGGAACATTTAACATCCACTTGGGATGTTCACATACTTTGGTTTTCCTTACTTTTTGGTTCTTTCATGTATTTCAAATAGATATGGCTGCTGGAGCAGTGCAGCTGGGTATGTGAAGTATCCTATCTTTCATTCACTTGTGTAGATTTATCAACAACACATAATTCAAAATCATAAATGCCACTATTTTTTTGGGTGGAGATGATTAGGCTTCGTAGTCTGCAGGATACAAACTAAGGAATCCCTGGCTCGCATTGATCAAGGAATAGATGGAAACCCCAGGCAGAGTAATGTGCAGAACTTTAAAAAGTAAAACATAGAGCAATTTTTATGAAAACTAAATGACCAGTAATGTTAACAATTAGAGGGAGAAACTGATACTTAGAGTTGGCTGGGAAATAAATTGTTTTACAGGCAGAACTTGTCATGCAGAGAGGATCCTGCAGACTGTGGGCTAATTATAGCCTAAAAACGCTTGCAGTTTCAACCCCAGGATTGTGCTTGTATTTAAAGGTTTAAGAGGTTCTCTGTTCTGTGAAACATAGTTGCCTGTTTCTCATTTGGCTCCTGGCTCCTTTTGAGTGCATGATCTTCACGGCTCAGTTCTCCTTTTCACAGCTGAGAAATTCATCTGTTGTCTAGATCCCTGATCCTCCATTCCCACTGTGGGTTCCTCACTGGGGAGGCTGTGCCGGGTGCCCCTGTGGCCAGCAGTGGGATCGGCTCACACTAAATCTAAGCAGGATCACAGATACGTATGGACTTTTCTGCTTTGTCATCTGATAGATTATTTAACAAACTTTGTTAGACCAATTGACTAATGGATTGCACAGAACTCCTTCAGGCTGTAAGTGACTGAGGTGCTGTGGACTGAGAAGAGCACATGTGAATCCACCAAAACCTTTTAGTGGGTTATATACCACCCTCTGAAACGAAATAGTTGCAAAAAGGGTTTGGCATGATGTTGCTTTGTGGTCAGATCTAAGCATTTTTGCCTAAATCGTGCCCTCAGAGACAGGGAATTAAAAAAAAAAACCATGAAATTAATTGATTAAGTAACTTAAGCCATATTTAAAGAAAAATTGTCTCTTAGAACACAGCTCTAGGGTGACTGATTTTGTCACATCAGCCCAGGTGAGCCAGCCTGTGTGGTCTTCATGGTGGGAAACAGACACGAAGCCTAGAAAGCAGTTCTGGGGTCCTGCGTGGGGGAAGAGAGGTGTGGGCTGCTGGCACTTTGGTTTCTCTTTGGAAGTCATGGACCGAGAGGTGCTTTCCAAATCTTATTTAACAGGTCTCTTCCTATCTGGAGGAATAGCTCAGCTTCTCAAAACCGAAATTGTTCTTGTTTGCTGGGCTGTAGCAGTGTATTTTCTTGCAGTATCCGTTCCCAAGGTTATAGACTCAGAACTGGACCTCAAACTGGATTTTAAAGACTAGATATAAAAAGAGTCATTTTCAGAACCACTTTTCCATCTCAAGCTTAAATAACTATTTACTTCATGTTTTGTTTTACAAAAACGCTTGAATCTTTTCTTTTATAAAATAAAGACAATTCTATTCTTCCTAATCCATTAGTTAGATCTGTAATATTTGTTAAATAAACTATCAAATGGGTAGGACATTTTATTTTATGCAGTAATTCAAATATACCTGAAACTGTATTTGGACCTCACAGTGTGCTCCCTAATTAATTTGTCTGTCCCATAGCTACATCACAGTTTTAATGCTTGCAGTGTGAAGCTTCTGTTGGCACTGTTGACCTGTGGGGTCAGGTAATTCTTTCTTGTGAGGCTGTCCTCTGTACTCCAAGATTGGCTGCTATGAACGAGATGCTAATAACACATCCCTTCCTCCCTTGACTCAATTACAATAAGCAAAAGTACCTCCAAGAGATTATGCAGTATCCCTGGTACAGCAAATCTCTCACTTGAGAGGTATCGTTTTAGTCTTATTAGCCTGTTATTACACTTTCTTTACTGCACAGAACAGTTGTTCCCTTTTCTCCTCTAAGTATTTCTCAGTTATTCCCATCTTTCCCATTATTATTCCTGTTAAACTTTAGATTCATTTTAGCAATATATTTAATATATATGTAACTTCTGTATTAATTTAGGGGAAGAATGGAATTTTATTATTATTAGCACCACGCTCTAACCAACTGAGCTAACTGGCCACCTAAGAATGGAATTTTAAAATATTAACTATCCCATACAGAAATGTTTCTATTTATACCAGTCTTCAATTTTCCTTTTGACATTTCAAGTTAAATGCAGTCCTGCAATTGGCTGTTAGTTTATTAGAGTTTTCAAGTTTTCTTAGTACGTGCTTATAGGCGTAGTGGTCACATTTCTCATGAGTTGATACATGTACATAGCACATCTTTAATTCCTTTTTCATTTCCTTTTCTTGCCTTCTCTTTTCTCTCCCTCCATCTCTTGGTCCCCTTCCCTTTTACAAAATAGTATTTTCAAGTGGGGTGTGGTGGCAAATGCCTGTAATCCCAGAACTGTGGGAGGCTGAGCTGGAGGACGTGAGAGTTCAAACCTGTCCTGGGCAGCGGTGTGACTTGGTGAGATTCTGTCTCAAAATATAAAAAAGGGCTGGGCATACATCTTGGGACAAAAGTTCTGAGTTCAATCCCCTGTACCACAAATTTGTTTTTCAATTTGTTTTCATATTTAGTTTGCATTATTATCCCAGAGGTAGATATATTATCCCAGAGGTAGATATACACATTATTATTTACATTTTATATTATAGACTCAAGTGTTGGGTGAGCCACTCGGCTTGGATTCTAGGGCTTCTTCTTTCAATATCTACCTCCCTTCAAGGCCTGAAAACTGGGAAACAAGAGAGGAAAGCTATAAATTACATTGTTGGACTTTTTAATGTCCATATTTAAGAGAAGAGTAAGAAGAAAATGTTGCATGTTTCAAAGCAAAAGACTTTTCACTCATGTTTTTAATTTTTTTTTTTAATTTCTTGCTTTCTCTCTTGGTAAAAAATCCCATAAATTTCCTTTAACTGATTTCTAGGTCAGTTTTTCAAACTCTAGAGATTTGTGCCCTTTGAATACATTGGAAGATGACCCCTTAATTAGGCATGCTTGGGCAATGCTCTGAGACACTGTCATCTCGTTTATTTTAATGTGGTTCTAGGATTTTATTTAAAGGGTCAGCCAGCTGTACAAAAAAGAAGAATTACGTGGTCATGACCTGAGACTCATTATGGTCCTAAAACACTTGACTTTTCCCTTCCTTTCCCCATCTTGGCCTAGGTCCTAGGAATGGAAAATGAATTGGAATATAAAATCTGTGTCCTGAGGTTTTTTTTTAACTAAAATTCAACCCATAAATATCATCTATGCATGAATATGAAGATGACTTTTTCTTTTTCTTTTGTCTCAGAATGTGGCCATAAGGGACATTCTCAGTTCAGTTAGGATGTGAAAGACTGAAAAACTAGAGGTGTCAGAGATATCAATGATACTGGTCAAGGGGGCAGGGAAAATTTCGGGGGAAGAAAGGTTCAAGACAGGAGATAGATCATAATATCTCAAGGAAACGGGGTACCGGGGGGGCTGGAGAACTCTCTGGTATCAGATGGAATCGATTTCAGCATAAATTAACTAAGATGTGCTAAGAAGAGATGATTCAGCATCCAGTAGGTTAGCAGCTTCAGGAAAATCTGCCCAGAAGTAACCGGATTCTAGTTCCCAAGTCAAGTTCAAAGACAAAGAAAAAGAAGTTAGGGAGGACTAGAGGTAAGTCGAGCTCTAGCTTTGCAGCATCAGATAATTGCAACAAGAAAGGAACCAAACGGACATGGCAGAGGCTCAGATAATGAGGGTGGAGAGGGAAATCGCAGCAGAATCAGTAGCAACTGCATCTTGATGTGTTAGAAGGATCATTTTCATCACATGCAGGGAAGAGTCAGTTTATCACTAAGTCAAACAATGCGTTTTGAATGTGTTTGAAGTCGGCAATGAGAGCTCAGTACATGAACAAGGAGGCCTCCTGCAGCCCAGCAGTTTATGTTCTAATGGAGACATAGAGACCATATAATAAACAGAGAAAATTAAACAGGTGGGATCTGTACTATGTTAGAAAGTAAAATGTAACATGAGAAGTGGAGCAGGATGAAACGAATTAAGACTTTCAGGTGTCAAATCTAAATAAAGGCAGACTTAGACAGAGGTGAACACCAAGACTGTGAAAGTGAAGAGGGCTCCAGTCTCCAAAATCTCTTGTGTCTCAAAGTCAAGCAAGAAAGCAGTTGTACAGGGAAAGGGAAGCAGAACTTGCTGTAAGTTTTTAGCAGAGGGTGAACAGGGTGAGCACATGGCAAGCTAAAATCCTTCAATGTGGAAATGTCTTCCTTTGTGGTGGGCCAGTTGTTAGAAGTTGTTGAGATGGGATGTCCCACACCTTGGTGCTTAAGTATTAAAACTGGGGTGGTGGCAGTGGTGGTTGGGAGCCAAGGGGTCACAAATGAACAAATGCTGTCTTCCTATATAATCTCCCAACAAATGTCACTAGGATGACTTACAAACACACTAACGCTGTTGCTGCTGCTATTACTATTAGTACTACTACTAATGAAAACCCCCATGACAAGCCACAGTTTAGGGTCTTGCTAAAGGCTACTCAAGCCCGGTTCCATGGGATGCCAGAACAATGTGAGCTCCTAGTCCCCAGGGGAAGTGTTTATGAGAGATGTCACAGAGAGTGCTCAGAGAAGGGCTCAGGGAGCAGCTCACGTGTAAACAGAATTAAGTGAGAAAGTGAAAAACTGCAAGTTTCAAGGGATCAAAGTGTGCTGTTATCAGGAGAAAAGCAGCAGGCACGGAGCAGGAACTTAACAGTGATGCTTAAAACATAGAACCGTGGTTGTGCTCTCGAAAGATTGCCGCAGTCATCTTTCCCATCTTCCCCGCTCCTTTAGTGTGAGACGGTGGCAACAGTGCCATGAATAAGTAGAGTTTATTTCTCCGTGTGCTCAGATCCATGAGGTCTGTGATTGCTTTGACCAACAGAATGCACTAGAAGTATTTGTTTCTGTTCCAGTTCTAGGCATTGCCTTTCCCTAACTTGGCAACTTCTACTTCCTGCCTTCTCTAGCACTGGGTTTTGGATGCTAACGTAGACTGAGGAGCACCGTAACTGTCTTCTAAGAGAGGCCCATGGCACATGGAGAGGCTGGAAGCAGATGCTCTGTTCTGAAGCTTCAGCTAAGCCGCCAGCATCACTTGTCCATTACGGGGGTGCGCTGTCTTAGACATGGAGGCCACTGAGGCTTCAGATGACTTTGGACCCAGTGGTTATTGACTGTAAGCACAGAAGAAACCTCCAGAAAAATGTCCAACTGGTGCTGGAGATGTGACTCAGTAACAGCTGCTTCCCAGCATGTGCTAAGCCCTGGGTTGGGTCTCCAGCCTCACAAAAGAGACAATATAAACCATTGTCCAACCAAAACCAGTCAACTCATAGAATTACTTACAGTTAACAATCAATTTTTGGTTTAAGTCACTTAATTTTGTGATCATCTGCTTTGGAACAATTAATGGCGAAATCAACTGTAAGGAGAACTTCGTATCTATAGGTAAGTAAGGAAGAGAAAAACTAGTAAGAAATGAAATCAGAGAGGAACATAAGTTCAATCACACATTTCCTGTAAGGACTCTGGGTTTGCTCTGAGTGAAACAGGACTGTCACAGGGCTGTAGGGAAGGAATTACACGGTCTCCTTTCCATTTTGAAATGTTCCTATTGATCATCTCATGGGGAACACATCACAGGTACCTTAGTGGCAAGGCAGGTGGGAAATGGTTATGAAGCAGATCCAAGGAAGGGGAGGAGTTATCAGCCTCCATAGTCAGTTTGCAGGTAGAGCACTAAAGTCCTGGGGGTAGAGGTGTAGAAAAGTGAGGTGGTCAGGGAGGTTCTGAGTGTTGGTAGAATGATGCTGTGTCTAGCGAGATGGGAAATGCTGCTGGAGTACAGGGTGGAGGAGGAGATTGAGTCCAGGTTAAGGGATATTGAATTAGCACGTACTGGTGTTGCAATAGAAATACAAAGGAGGGAATGAGACATTATTAGTTTGGAGCTAATCAGGGTGTCAAAGTTGAAGATGTACAAGGTATGATGGAAATATATGGTGAATATTTACATTAAAAAGTTGATTGCAGGAAAGGGCACATGGCCATTAATTCCCCTCAGAGAACTTTCCCTTGTGGTGGACACATTTGTCTCATTATTCTTGCCACCTCCTGGAGCAGCTCTGGAAGTCCTGTCTGGTGAGGGTCTTTATGGGGTGTGGTCAGAACTGTGAAGAAAAGGCAGGCCCTTAAAAACTTCACGGCACCTCTTCATCCGCCACGTAAATAGATCTGGCACCACGTGACTTCCGGTTCTTCTCCAAAATCAAAATGATCGTGAAATATAAACCTTTGGAATCAATTCAGGACACACAGGCAGCCACAACAGCGCAACTGAAGACACTCACAAAAGAGGACTGGAACTGCGTCAGAAAGTGCCGGGAATGGTGGAATAAGTGTGTTTCAAGGGAGAGGGGGATTAATGGCAGCATGTCTTTTACTCTATTATATTATAAATGTCAACATTCATTGTATTTGAATCACACCTTCAATATGAGAGTCACTGGTATACTGGATGGGCATTTAAAGCCCATGAACTAGTGAGATCACACAGGAAATCCACACACTTAGAGAATAAAACCAGAGACTGCCCTGGACCAGAGTGGAGGAGAATGCCCTTCTGAGCTATTCTTCAGGGAAGAGTCAGGGAAAAGAGAGTCTGAAAACTAGGTCTGGAATCAGTGAAAATCAGAGGCAGGAGGAAAACCGAGAGTGAGTGTCTGGGAGGTCTAGTGAAGAACGTGTTTCCCGGACGAGGAGGTCATCTGTGTGTCAAGGGCTGCTGATAGGACAACAGGACCGGCAAGAAACACGCTGAGCGCCCGCCTCTGTACCCGCAATGTGGTCTCAGCTACACAACCTGATTCTCCTCTGTGTTTCTCCGTATGCACAGCACAAGGTTTGGTGACTACCTACTGTTTACTAATACTTGGGGAAAGTAAATCAGATAAAATGTTCCCCCAAGGACTCCAACCAACCAAACGATATTTATTGCAGAATTACTATGCTTATGAGAAATAGAAATGTGGAGAAGACACATGTTTAACCTAAGGGAAGCATTGGTGGACGGACACACAGAGACTGCCAGACTAGAACAGGTGAATCTGACACAAAATATTACAACCAGCTAAAAGTTCTGGTAAATGGCAACATACAGGATTGTGTGCTCTGTGATGAAGAGAAAGGTAGCTTTAATTGGAAAAATCAAGAAGAATTTCACAAAAAGGCACACAAATCAAAGAATGCAGGACTAGGAAACAGGGAACATGGGTATCAGAGGCCAAGGAACAGGCAATTTGGGAGTGAGAATATTGATATAAAAAGTTTACATGACGATGTGGATGAAACTGGTGGATTTTTAAAAGGGAAATAAACCAATCATGGAAAAGTATAGTGTAATTCTGCTTTTACGAGGTATCTAAAACATAAGCTATTGGAAGAACCCAAGAGACTTCTTGGAACTTGTTTTCTGCAGGTTAGAGACAACTACTGCACACATAAAAGTTTATTAAGAGGTAGATCCCATGTTAAACCTACCTACTACCATAAAAAAAACAAGAAAAATTCAGTAATGATTGTTTTTAAAGAGGTAGATGTGATACATCATGAGTGAGTAAGACCATGTAAATGATTTTGGCATTTACCTTTTTCTGAGCCATAGCAGGGGCTTGGTAAATGTGGGAATTTGGGACCACCGACTGCATCTTAAAACTTATATTAAAAGAGAATTGATCTACTGGGTAGAAGTTGGGTAGAGAATGGAGTGAGGGAGTAAAGTAATATCCCTGCAGTTGACTGCTGCTTAATGCTTACAGAAATTTTAAAGTTTTTTTTCAACTTTAAGGAACCTTTTCTTATTGTATGTGTGTTCCTGAACATTTGAATGGTGTGGTGTGTGTGTGTGTGTGTGTGTGTGTGTGTGTGTGTGTGTATGTGGTAATAATCATCTCTTTATGCACTAATTCATACCTATTGTTTTTGTTTAAAATGGAATCCATTTCTTTCATATTCTAACCATTACAAATATTGTTCTTGAGAAATCAGTTGCAATACTTGGAGTTTCTTTAGATTCTACCATAAAAAGAGCTTAATTTGTTTTAGGGTTTATATTTATATTATTTTCTGTTTGTGGAATTGTATCATCCACAAACTTTTATATTCCAGTCTTTAATTGTTGTACACACACACACATACACACACACACTACTTCTGAGCATGATGCCTGGTAATCATTATCACTCAAAAAATAATAATTCATCATTGTCTTTCTTTTCCCTATTTTAGATATTTGGAAAAGTTTTTCAGTAAATATTTCATAGATAGCTCCTTTATTTTAGGTCATTATTTTTATTGTTTTAATGTCTTCATCTTGACCTGCCTCTTGAATTTTTATTTTGTGTTCTCATCCATTTAAAAAGATTAACTGAGTATTTATCATGTGGAAAACTGAAATGCCAACATGACCCTTCCCACAGAGGTCTCTGTGTCCAGACAAGTCAGATACTGTTTTAAATTATAATTGATGGAATAGAACAAGAGATATTACACTCGCAAAAGCAAATTGCTGAGTTACTCATTTCTCTTTGCAAATTTTATTAATTGACACCTTTCAGTGTGTAATAAATTGGTTAAATTCAAATATATAGGACTGCACGAGCTCCTGCGGAATCCCAGCGCACACAGAGCAAACTTGGAACTCTGCTCCCAGGCAGTAAGACCACGCCCTGCATCTGAAACTGCCCCAAGGCACACGAGAGGGACCAGCGGGCCTAACCAGACTATGTCCCGCGAACTCCGAGCAGGAAGCAGGGCCCAGAACCCACCCTGGGCCATGACTCCCTTGTGCTCCTTGAAATCCCAGCACATGGAGCAAACTTGGAACTCTGCCCCCAGAGGAACCTTGGACTACAGCGGATTATCTGAGCTAGCTTGAAGGGAGATTAAGTGACTGCCTCACCAAAAGAAGATCTCAGCTGGCTCCAGTCAGTGTGGTGAGTATGTCCCTAAAATAGAGGTGTATGGTGGGTAAATAGGGACAGTAGTAAAGCTCCCTCCAACTAACTGTAAGACCTTGATGAGTCTGACAAGAGTGAGGGCGACTCCTTCCTACACACAGAAAACATCAGGCAGAGTGAGGAGTGTGCCAAGAAGGACTCCCCCAACTTGAAGAAAATCAAAAGGACTTATGAGGCACACAGGCACACAATAGGGACACAGTAGAGCCTCAGCCGACACAAACACAATAGACAGGGAGATTTGATGACCTGGAATAACCTGAAGATAAAGTACTAGCAGGAACTAAAAGTTGACCTACATCAATACTACTCAGCTTGTCACCCAGGAAGAATATAGGACCCACCTACAGCAGGAAGTCAGATGACTGGCCCACCTATTCATTGTGGGACCCAGCAACTGAACAAACATCAACCTTACAGTAGGACCCCAAGATACACACTACCAACAGTTGACACTAGTGGGTCTGAAGGACTAAACACTAACTATAAAGAGGAAAATGGCAAAACAAAAAAGCAAAATGCAATCTCAAACATCCAGTCCATCAGCAGCAAGTACAGGAGACACTGAATTAGAGGACTCCAAAAGTAAGACAACAGAAATCTCTGAAAAGATAGCAAATAAAATTAAAAAAAAACTCCATAAGACCACAGAGGAAATGAAATTAGAAGTACTCTCCCATGTAAAGATAGAAGTAACAACCCTAGTAAAGGAGTTGCTGAGCACAGCTAAAGAAGAAATAGAGAAAAAAGTACAGGAGCATGGCAAACTGATTGAGACCTTGAATGAACAATATAGAAAACAAGCAGAATTCATAAAGCAAACATAGACATCCAAGAAACAAAAAATTCTTTTCAAAAGGTGCAAAACTATATTTAAAAAATTTTTTTATTTAAAGAGAAGAAGAAGAAAGAAAGAAAGAAAAAAACCCAAACAAAACAGAAAGAGGGTAGCAACAATACAGAATTCCAAAGGGGAAGGAAAGAAAAAAAAAAAAAGAAAAAAACCAACAACTACCACAACAAAAAAACGAAAACAAAAACAAAAACAAAAGTACTGAGAAATCGCCACTTGACAAATTACATACTGTCATCATTGGAAATAGTTGTTCAAGTTACAAAGTTAAAACATACAAAGTACACACTCAAACAATGAGACTGTTAACAGTTCTGCTCAACATTCTAACAAAAACAGTAATATGGTCATGAAGCTGAGGATAGGATTTCAGACCTTGAGGACAGGATCGCAATTAGTGATCATGAAAGGATAGAACTTTTAAAAATAACAAAGCAGCATGAAATAACAATCCAGAAGCTTCAAGATGATGCCAAGAGCAACAATATAAAATTAATAGGCATTAGTGAAGATGCTGGAGACAATACAAACAACATATCTAAAATATTCACAGAAATAATAGGAGAAAATTTCCCAAACATGGGGAAAAAATCTGATATGCAGATAAGTGAGGCATACAGATGCCAAACAGTCACACCAACATAAATCTACATCCAGACACTTAATAATTAAGATCTCAGACATACAACATAAAAACAGAATACTAAAAGCTGTTAGAGAAAAGACACAAGTGAATCATTGAGGAAAGCCCATTAGAATCACAGCAGACTTTTCAGCACAAACCCTCAAGTCAAGATGTGCTTGGAGTGAGATATTTTAAGCCATGAAAGAAAACAACTTTCAACCCAGACTGATGTACCCAGCAAAAGTTTCATTCAAATTTAATGGAGAAACAAGATACTTCATGACAAAGAACAACTGAAGAAATTCATATCCACCAAACCAACTCTAGAAAGAGCATTGAAAAACATACTAGACAGAGATAAAAATGACCACAATCCCCAGAACAACAGAAAGAAACCACCAAGTAGGACAAGCAATTAAATAAGGGGGAAAAGCAGAAAGCAAACAATTGGAACATAACATGGCAAAGTTGAGCCAGTACATATCAGTGATACCCATAAATGTAAATGGCCTCAATTCACCTATCAAAAGAAATAGGTTGACAGAATGGATCAAGAAACATGATCCCACAATATGCTGTATGCAAGAAACACATCTGACCCAAAAGGAAACTCATAGATTAAAAGTCAAAGGATGGAAAACAGTATTCCATGCAACAGGAACCCAAAAAACAGCAGGGGTAACTATTCTATTTGCAGACAATGTGAACTTCAAACCTAAAATGATTAAAAGAAACAAAGAAGGTTTCTTCAACAAAGAAGGTTGGTAAGCAGAAAAATTCAAGAGGAAGAACTAACAATTATAAATATATATGCATCAAACACAGGAGCACCCAACTATATAACACAGATACTAATGGACATGAAAAACCAAATACACAAAAACATAATTATTACAGGGGACCTTAACAGCCCATTGTCACAAAGAGATAGATCAACAAGACAAAAAGTCAGCAAAGAATAGAAATGAATCATACCTGCGAGCAATTGGACTTAGTAGATGTTTACAGAGTGTTCTACCCAACCACAATAGAATACACATTCTTCTAAGCTGCACATGGGACATTCTCCAAAATACACCATATATGATCCCATAAAACATTCTTCAGTAAATGAAGGGTATTGAAATTATCCCATGTATAATATCTGACCATAGCGCACTGAAATTGGAAATTAATGGCAAAAGAAATTGCAAAACCTTCACGCATAAATGGAAATTAAATAACAGCCTTTTAAACAACCAGTGGGCTACAGATGAAATTAAAGAAGAAATAAAGCAATACCTACAATTTAATGGAAATGCGGAAACTACCTATTGTAATCTGTGGGATGCAATGAAAGTGGTCTTAACAGGGAAATATATAGCAATAAATTGTCATATCAAGAAAACAGAATGAGCACAAATAAACAACCTAATGCTTCATCTCAAGCTTCTAGAGAAAGAAGAGCAAGTTAAACCCAAAACTCATAGAAGAGAGGAAATAGTAAAGATTAGAGCAGAAATCAATGCAATTGAAACTAAAAAAATACAAAGAATTAATGAATCAATAAGCTGGTTTTTTGAGAGAATGAACAAAATTGGCAAACCTCTAGCTAATCTTATAAAGAAAAAGAAAGAAAAAACCCAAATTCACACAATAAGGATTGAAAAGGGAGAAATTACAGATCCCATGGAAATTCAAAAGATCATGAATACCTACTTTGAAAATCTCTACTCACATAGAGAGGAAAACACAGAGGAAATGGACAGATTTCTAGAAACATAAGAACTACCAAAGCTCAACCAAGAAGATATAGCAATTTTGAATAATCCAATATCAGCTAATGAAAATGAAAACGTAATAAAAACTTACCAACAAAGAAAAGCCCAGGTCCTCATGGATTCATGGCTGAATTCTACAAGAAATTTAGAGAAGATTTGATGCCAATACTCCTTAAACTCTTTAGTGAAACTGAAAAGAAAGCAATCCTCCCTAAATAATTCCTGAAGGCAAGTATTACTCTGATACCAAAACCGGAGAAAGACCCAACCAAAAAGGAGAACTTTAGGCCAATCTCAATAATGAACATTGATGCAAAGATTCTCAATAAAAACTGGCAAATAGAATGCAGCAAATGATCAAGAAGATTATACATCATGACCAAGTGGGGTTCATTCCAGGAATGCAGGGATGGTTTAACATACACAAATCAAAAAATGTAATATACCACATCAACATAGCCAAAAACAGAAACCACATGGTCATCTCAATAGATGCAGAAAAAGCTTTTGATAAAGTCCAACACATGTTCATGATAAAAACCCTTCAGAAACTTGGAATACATGGTGTCTACCTCAACCTTATAAAGGCCATCTGTGACAAACCAAGAGCCAGTACTATACTAAATGGACAAAAACTGAAACATTTCATTTTAAAATGAGGAACAAGACAAGGATGTCCACTATCACCACTCCTTTTCAATATAGTTCTGGAAACACTAGTCAGGTCAATCAGACAAGAGAGAGAAATAAAAAGAATAAAGATAGGAAAGGAAGAAGTTAAATTATCACTATTTGCAGATGACATGATACTCTATATAGAAGACCCAAAAAATTCCATTAAAAGACTACTAGAGGTAATAAACAAATTCAGCAGTGTAGCTGGATACAAAGTCAATGCTCAAAAATCAATAGCATTCCTGTACACAAACAAGAAACTCACCGAGAGAGATATATTGCCTTTCACAATAACATCTAAAAAAATGAAATACTTAGGAATCAATCTAACTAAGAATGTAAAAGACCTATATGTTGAAAATTATACTACGCTAAAAAAGGAGATTGAAGAGGATATTAGAAAATGGAAGGATATTCCTTGCTCTTGGCTAAGAGGAACCAACGTTGTGAAAATGGCCATACTCTCCAAACTGTTATACAGATTTAACACAATCCCAATGAAAATACCATTGACATACCTCACAGATCTAGAGAAAGCACTCCTAAGATTCATTTGGAAACAGAAGAAACCTAGACTAGCAAAGGCATTTCTGGGCAATAAAGGAAAGGCAGGAGGCATCTGAATTCCTGACTTGAAACTATACTACAAAGCTACAGTGATAAAATCAGCATGGTACTGGAAAATAAATAGACCTGAGGATCAATGGAACAGATTAGAAGATGCAAGTATAAGTACAAAGACACTGAGCCACCTGATATTTGACAAAGAGGCTAAACATGTTCACTGGAAGAAGGATAGCCTCTTTAATAAATGGTGTTGGAAAAATTGGCTCTCCACATGCAGAAGACTGAAACTAGATCCATGCCTATCACCATGCACAAAATTAAAGTCTAACTGGATCAAAAACCTAAACATTAAAGCAGAAACACTAAATCTACTGGAAGATAAGATAGGTAGAAATCTTGGAGACAGGGGTAGGTAGAGAATTCATGAACAAAATGCAAACTGCATGGGAAACACTTCAGAGAATCAACAACTGAGATCTCATATTACTGAAAACTTTCTGCACTTCAAATCACCAACAGAGTGCAAAGAAAACCCACAGAATGGGAAAGAATTTTAGTCAGCAACCCTTCAAACAAAGGACTTATATCAAGAATATATAAAGAATTGAAAAACATCAAGCCGCCCAAATTCAAAGACTCTCTCCAAAAATGGGCAGCTGAGATGAACACACAGTTCTCAGATGAAGATATACAAATGACAAATAAATAAATGAAGAAATGTTCATCACTGGTCATTTGAGAAATGCAAGGCAAAACAACATTGAGATTTCATCTGACACCGGAAAGAATAGCTGCCATCAAGGAATCAACTGATAACAAATGTTGGCGAGGCTGTGGGGAAAAAGGAACACTGCCCCACTGTTGGTGGGAGTGTAGACTGGTACAACCACTATGGAAATCAGTATGGAGAATTCTCAGAAGACTAGGACTGGAAGCTCCATCAACCCAGCTATTCCCCTCTGGGGTATTTTCCCAGAAAAACTGAAAAGGTCATGTCACAATGATATATGTGCACCCATGTTCATAGCAGCACAATTTTCAATAGCTAAATCTTGGAAACAACCAAGATGCCCATCAACTGCAGAGTCGATGAAAAAGATGTGGTATTTTTATGCAATGGAATATTACTCAGCTATGAAGAAGGATGATCTTGAGGTCTTCATAGGTAAATGGAGACAACTTGAGACCATTCTTATTAGTGAAATAAATAAGAATCATATTTATAAATATCACATTGTCTCTAGTGTAAAAATTAATAAGAAATGTGGGAGTAATAAAACCAAAAATATGTAATTGCTACTGTAAAAAAGAAAGTGCTCTAAAGGATATAATTGCATGTATGTTTTAAGTGTGTAAGACGAATGACCATATTACTGTTTTTGTTAGATCATGGAGCAGAACTGTTAACAGTCTCATTGTTTGAATGTGTAGTTTGTATGTTTTAATTTTCTAACTTGAACAACCATTTCCAAGATGACAGTATGTATGTATGTAAGTTATCAATGTAAGTAATGATTTCTTAGTGTTTTTTTGTTCTTTTTTTTCCTTGGAATTCTGTATTGTTGCTACCCTTTTTTCTGTTTTTTTTCCTCTTTAAATAAAATTTTAAAAAATTCAAATGCATACATTTCACTTTTTTCCAAAACAATAATGTTCATGTCCTTTTATCAAAATTTATTATCTTTGTATTATTTTATTCATCTTCCTTCTCTTTTTGGAAGTTATTTAAACATATTTTAGGTGGAGTGTGGTTAACTATGTTGGTGTTCTTGTATTCACAGTAATGCTGTGAATTAGTACATTCTTGCTGGTTAATGACTCACTTGATACTATTACACTGTGCTCTGGGTGTATGATTTCATTTGATTCTGTTAAACAAGTCTCAGGCTACAGTCTGTTGCATTTTAACTGAGAAGAGACAATTCTTAATAGAAACACCAGGCTGTTCACAATAGACGGCGTGCTGACACACCTTTAGTTTCTCTTTGTCTTATAAACCATCCTTATACGCTGTCTCTTTTCACGCATCTGTTACTTATAATGAATGCCTTTAAACTCTTCCTTCCTCTTTTAAATTCATCTGAAAAATAATCATAGCAAATTTAGTTTTCCTTATATTTTAAAATATCAACACAGCTTTTAAAGATTCCACTTCCTATATTTTTTGCTTGTTTGTTTGTTTTAGATAGCAGACCTCTTCTCTGAGAAACTGAAATGGAGGCAGCTGCCCGGCCTAAACTGCTGTTAGAAGAGGTCGTCAGTTTTACTAAGCCTGGGTACAAATGTCCCTATGCCTTTCCTACTCTCCTAAAGGTTGGCTACAGATCAGTGAAAAATAGGGTTTAGTGCATGATAACTTACATGCTATTATGGATATTCTATTTAGCATCTAGAGAATGAGTTAGTGAATTTAGTTCTATTTTGATTCTTTTTTAACATTATTTAGAAAACACTTTTGTTAAAGCACATAAAGATGAGAAAAGAAAAAGATTTATTTGCTGTTAGCAGGGGTCAGTCTAAAGGTGAGCTGGTCCTGCCATCTTGGATTTTATAGAATATATTTCCTGTAAGTGTGTGGCTGGTCACAAGACCAGTGACCAGAATAGAGGGATATGAAGTGGGGAGCAAGGCAGATGCATTCTCAGAATAGTGCACTGCTATCCATTTCTGGAAAAAATAATCAAGATGTAATGCCAGAAAAGTGCATTAAGAGTTAACCATTGTCAGGCAATCCTGGTGGTGTAGCTTGCAATCCCAGCACTCTGGGAAGGAGGCTAGGGAACCGCAAGTTTGAGCCCTTCCTGGGTGACTTAGTGACTGCCAAGATGCTGTCAAAAAAGAAAAGGTGGGGCCTTGAATCCCAGTGCTGCCCCCTAAAAAAGTTAGCTGTTGTCTCTTCAGAGAATGGGACATGTAAACAAGCAGAGAAGATGTGTTCTGTACTTTTTGTATTTGTCAATCAGCAAGATAAATATAGGTGGAGTAAGTGTGAGCTTTCAGCTTTGTATTCTTTTTCCCAGAGGCGTACAGGCCTTTGCGTCCAGTCAGAAGTCACCTGTGCCCTGAGCAGACACTAAAATACAGCCATGGAAAAAGTACCACCAACACACGATGAGGCTGATGCCGTTCACAGTGTCCACCTAGTTGCTTACAGATAACAAGGATATGCTCATCTGCCCTGTCCTGTGGTCTCAAAGGCACCGGAGACTAGAGGTCAGTGGGAGAAGTTATCTCGGGATATGTGTAAATGACCTAATAAGTTCTCAACAAAGCATTGAAGAACAGTATGGAGATGAGAGAAAAATAATTTCAGCACTTCATGGTGCAAAGTGGCCAAGCACTGGCCTGCTGGTGACTGTTGAATTGCTAAGGTTATTCTCCTTCTGTAGTTCTAACTCGCAGCTGCTAAGTGAGAAGGTCGTGTTTTCTTTTTCTCTATCCACCACCTGCTCTCCTCTCTAAAGTGATAGTGAACAATTACAGTCCCTGGACAGGTGCTCATTAAATGTGCAGATCTGTACAAGAGAGAGGGAGAAGAATCCATAGCATCTCCAAGACCAAATATAATTTTAGTACACATTTCTCAAACTACTTGTGGAAAAGGGACAGTTTTACTTTTGAAACTTATAACCCTTCACAGACTTAAATTTCTATGAAATGTAACAAAAATTAATTGCTTTAAAAACTGTACATGTTGTATAAAATGGGAATGTAAACATTTTTCATTATTAGATTCAAAAGACATGAAATTTTTCTGTCAAACTGTTCTGAAAGTTTCTACAGCCTCACTCTCCATGTCAGTAGTCATCTTGTTATGGAAAACTGAAATCTGCAGACTTGCTTTGATCTGGACAGCTTTGGAGTGTCAATTTTCTATAGGTGAATATTCTAAAGGAATATCGTGATTGAACTTGAAATAAATGTATGGCTTCCTTTTCAGGCAAGTAAGGGGAGGGCAGGTAGTTTTTGTTTATATCTATCTCAGAGTTATCTTTGTTTTATTTTGAAGAAAATAAAACCAAGTGAAATAAAACAGAATAGAGTCAATTAAAACAAAACAAGGACCATGGTACATGGCTTCAACACCACATACAAGGAAATCAATAATGGCTAACATAATGCCTCTTGTTATCTTCAAAAGAACTGCCCATACCCTCATATATAATAAAATCAAACAAAACAGTACAGAATAAAACTAATAAAACCAAAAAAAATGGAAGCAATACAGGACTTCAAAACAAGATAATAATAAAATAGCAGTGGCTACCATAATGCCTCTTGTTATCTCCAAAGTAGTTGTCCTATACCATCAGACATGATACAATCAAACAAAATTAAATATAATAAAATCAATCAAAACAAAACAATGAAAGCAATGCAGGGCTTCAAAACAGGATAATAGGAAATCAATAATGGCTACCACAATATATTTTTTTATTTTTGAAATAGCTGTCCATGCCATCAAACATAATAAAATTAGACAAACCAAAACAGAATAAAATCATTCTAAACAGAACAATAAAAACAATATGTATTTCAAATCATAATAGATTAATAGTGGCCACTGCCTTCCCTTTTTGGACACTTCCTCCCCTTTCACTTTCACAGTATCTATTGTGCATCTTGGATTGTTTCCTATAAGAACCTTGAGGTTATCTTTCCTATTTACCTATAAGAACCTTGAGGTTATCTTTCCTATTTACCTATAAGAACCTATAAGAACCTTGAGGTTATCTTTCCTCGTGTATGAGTGGCTTTTCATTGTATAGAAATGCCATGTCCTTATCAACTCTGCTGTTGATGGGTGAGCCACCCTACTTCTTTCTGGTTCCCTGTCATTTAGAGCATTGTTGTCTCTCATTTGACATTCAGTCTATGAACTCCCTTTTGAGTTAATTGTGTTTCTTGTATACCACATATTGATGGACCTTGTCTCCTGATCCACTCTGCCTGTGTTTCTTTTTATTGGTGAATTGAGGCCATCTACATTAACGGTTATGGCCAACAGGCAGACCTCGTCTCTGCCATGCTGTTTTCCTGCTGTTGGTTGCCTATTTTTCCCTTCATTCTACTGTCTGTCCTGTTCAGTGAGCCCCCTCTGCTGCTGTTTCTGAAACCATGGTCTTTTTTATTTCTCTCTAGAATGTCTTTCAGTATTCTTTGTAGGTTGGTTTGGTGGCCACTAATTTCCTTGAGTTGTTCTTTGTCATGGAAGTATCTTGTTTCTCCATTAATTTTAAAATATAGTTTTGCAGGGTACATCAATCTGAGTTGGACATTGTTTTCTTTCAAGACTTGAAATACTTTACTCTTAGCCCTTCTCTCTTTTTTTTGTTAGCTGAATTCTTTTATTGACTCATAATTATTTGTCTTTGGTTTGTTGAAGCAATAAGTCAGACAGCACATGCCATAATAATGTCTATCAAAGTGGCTCTCCACAAAAACTCCAGCACCACACTCATCTGGAGGGCATTCTTGATGAAGATGACTAATTTTGCCATTTTCATCCACCTTAAAGTATCTTAGAACAGCCGACTTAACCTTTTCTTCTTATGCTTAATCTTTTTGGGGGCGGTGAGATTACATGTTTGAAATTCTGTGGTGGTGCTAAGAAAAGCTCTTCTTGACTTGGTGGTTTTTGTTGAGAAGTCTGTTGTGATTCTGATGGGTTTTCCTTTATAGGTGATCTGTTTCTTTTCTCTAACAGCTTTTAATATTCTGTTCTTGTGTGAGTTTCTGGGATCTTGACTATTATATGTGGGTGTAGATTTCTTTTGGTGATGGCTAGCTGGAGTTCTATATGCCTCACGTATCTGAATGTCATTTCCTTTTCCCATGCTTGGGAAGTTCTCTGATATAATTTCTGTAAATAGGCTTTTAATGTTACTTGTGGTGAACCTTGCTTTTTCACTCACACCTATTATTCTTAAGTTATGCTTCTTTGGGTTGTCTTGCAGCATTGAATTGTTACTTCCTGGTTCCTTGTTATTCTTAAGAGATCTTTCCTTTCATGATTTCAAGCTGCAAACCTGTCTTCAAGATTTGAAAGTCTATCTTCAGTTTCTTTCAAGTGGTTTTTCCAGCTTTCAATGGAATTTTTAATTTCCTGGATATCTCTTTGAATCTATTTCATGCATTCTAAATCTCTCTTACATTGTTCATTCAAAGTTTCCCTCATTTTCCTATGCTCCTTTTTAAAAAATTATTTATGTCTTCTTTAGAGAAGTGCTTACCAATTCTTTTATTATGCGATTCACTTCTTCTTTTACCTGAGATAGTATTCTGTTCTAATTTCTTTTACAGCCTCATGAGTTCTTTTTTTACTTCAGTTGACATCACTTCAGAAATTTCAGGTATGTGACTGCCAATCTGTTCCATGTTTACACCTCCTGGACCAGCTCTGCTTGGGGTGGAGGCTAGAGTCTCCCTTTTACTTCTTCATCTTGACATATTCCTGGGTTTTTCCAGAAAAGTGGGTAGTGGGGTCCCAGGTACTTCCTGCATTGAATGCAATTTCTCTGCAGGGAGATTGTTTGGTTCTTCTAGCCAGAGCTGCCTAGGCATATCTGATGGTGGCCATTGGGTGCACTGGTGAGGGCTGTCTGCTGCTTTTCCCAGCCTGCATTGGCTCACAATGGCTAGTGGAGGGCACGTGGGGGCAGGGCTCAGCCCAAGCAATTTCCTCTGTACCCAGCAAGGAGCTGCTGGAGGGAGCTGGTGGCAGTTCTGCCTCCAGGCTTAGCCTGCCTGACTCAAAAATGGCTGCTGGCCAGTCGCTGTCTCCTGCAGGAGGACTGAGTCTTCTGCACTCACTGCCAGCCAGTGTGGTCCTCTGAGTCCACCACTCCTCTCCACCATCACATCTCTTTGTAGAGGCCTCTGGGGTCGCCAGTCACCACCTTCACTGTGACCGTGTATCCCCAGGTTCCAACAGCTCCTCTCACACAGTGGGTCTGGTTCTTGGTGGAGGCACCACCAGCTACCACTTTCTTTTTTAAGCTTTTCATTTTTAGTCTCTCTGTGGGCTTCAATTCTCACTTTAGACTTTTCCTGGGACCAGGGAACCCACTTCCTTCCTTGTTGTCTTCCCCATGATGCTATATTCCAGGGTCTGGACCTCTTCTCTCAGAGAGGCTGTTTACTTTGCTGCTTACTGTTCTGCCATCTTTCCAGAAGCCTCTTTCACAGAGATTTTTAGCTCAAATAACCTTTGTGCCAAGTTGGGATATTTTGAGGTAGTAAATTCTATAGCCCTTCACATTCAAGATTGCAAAACTTGAAAATTAAAGAAAGAATTCTCTTTTGGTATTGCTCCTAGGAAAAATCAATGGTAAACTATTATTAACGCATATATTAAATTTAATATCTGCACTTTTAAAAGCAGTATGCAATAAAATTCATGCCTCCAATTACACAAAAATAAATGGAGATCACAGAATAAAAACAAGACCTAAATGTTAAATAGATAAGGGAGATAAATATGTATTAAAAATTCTATTTTAAGTTAGACCAGTATTTAAGAGGAAAATTAAATTACCTTCTAGTGTAGCACAGTAATTAAGAGCAAGATCCAGAACCAGTTACCTGGGTTCAAATCTATCTGACACCATTAATATAATTGTGACTAGAGTCAAGTAACCTCCTTAAGTATAAAATAAGTGCAGACAACAATGTCTGGGAATGAGTAGTGAGGCCATTCAGTGAGTGCGGAAACAGGCCCATGGAATACATGATTTATTTTGATCTCTTGGCCACTGAAACCAGGGCTAAGAATATAACTGACTTAGTCATCTCCAAGGAGAGAATGAGGAGGTCTCTCCCCTGGGCCACAAAATAGCTTCTTTGCTTAGGAGCTACTTGATTCGGGGGCAGTGACTTGGCTTCCCTGAGCCCAAATTCCTGTATTTGTTGAAAAGATAATGATAGCCTCTCTTGGGAATTTGCCATGAGAATTAAATGAGCTGCTGTGTATAAACAGCCGTTCAGGGTGCTCGGGTCACAGCGAGCAGTCAGTGTAGCTTCACCTTTATTAGTGGTAACATACACAGGCCACTTCATCTTTGCACTTCTTGTGGAGAATACATTGCATATTTGGAGTTGCATTGCAAGATTAGTTCTATTTTTGCACACAATTTTTGTTTCTGAATAAAGCACATAAGACAACAATCACCAATAATACTTATAAATTCATACTAAAATTACAATGCAAATCTTCCCCAAAGAAATAATTAATTGCAAAATGAAGTAGTTGGAGTTTCCTCCTTGCTCTTTATGCTCCCACAAAGGGCTATAGCATGTTTCAAAACATTACAAGCTGTGAGCTTCAGGGAAAAGAACAAAATCTGTCTGGACAACACCGTCTGTATTCATCATCTCCAGCAATGCCTGAACCAACACGGTGTTGAAGGGCTCCTTTACAGGACCATTGAAAATATTCTCCATGCCCAGAGGGATAGGGAAGACGGGGGAGGAAAGAGGGGAGGGAAGGGAGTACAGGGGACAGGGAGATCTGGGAAAATCTCAGGGCCTTCATTAGCAAGTAATTTGTACTGGAGTCTCTGAAAATACGTGCTTGGAAGGATTTGGGCTGGTTTTCCAGTGTGAAGTGGTTAAACCTCTCAAAGCTGTCTCTTTTTTTGTTGTCTGAAAGATAACTGTGGGCTGAATGATAACGAGTGTCACTGCAGACCAAGCCTGCTAGGGGGCTCTGGGAAGCAGGACTTACAGTGAGAAGAGTACAGCCCAGCCCTGGGCACAGGTAACTGTTCTGCGAACTCAGCTGCTGCTAATTCAGCGTGAGCCCAAGAAGCCCTGGGGTCCAATCTGCGAGGCCCTGGGGGAGGCTTTGCTCAGTTCTCATAGAAAGACAAGATAAATAACTCAAGCCCAATGATGTTGTCCAAGGTCAATGAAAAGCCCACAATGATAAATCATAATGTAAATGTGACACAGGCCAGATGAGAAACCTGAGTATTCAGTTCTCCGAGTTACAGGAAGAAGAACGCTCTGAGGTTGGCGTCGGGAAAGGTTCCTGGAGGAGAGGAGATCTCAGAGTAAGACTCAGCAGATGCAGAGCCCTGGGTGATGAGTGAGAGGGATGAGCCCCTGGGTCCTGGAGAGGAGGTGACCCTGTCTGACCTATGCTCTGTTCTCAGGAACCCCACTGGTGTGTCCCTTAGCAACCTCACACTGTGGCTCGAAAGCATGGTAACTGGGGGCCCAGGCTTCTCAGAGACTGAGACTCGTGCAGGTACTGACCCTGGCAGAGGCACTGGCCACAGCCCAAGGGACACTCTAGAAGAATGGCGGGGAAGGGGGCTGACGCGGTTCCCTCAAGGCTCAGCCACAGATGCCTCAGCAGCAGGATAATGCTGCACTGACTCTCCTTTCCTGTATTTCCTCTCAGGAACTGTGACCATCTGAAAGTGGCAGAAGCTGTGATAGGGCAGCCTGTGACCAATGTCTGCTCACCCACAATACTCTGACTCCTCTGTGTAAAGATCCTGTTTTGCATGTAGTTTATGGCCCAGCACTCCCTCAGTGCAGGCTCTCAGCTCCTTTCCTTGCCTCTTCTGCTTCCTGCCCCCTTGTCTCAGCTTCCTGTGTGCCCACCTCCTTACCTACCCAACACCTTAAGGTAGGTGACTGCAGATTTAGTGAATAGAATAAACATGTCGGATTTGCTTGAGACAGCCAGTCTGATTTAGTTGGAAAGGAAGGGAATGGAAATTTCAGAGAAGAGTTTGGAACTGCAATTAATCAAACAGCACTTTTTGGAAATTTAATGAAGCTAAATAAATTCAGTCTTTTTTAGTCTGCCTATCGGCTGAGACAGCTTATTACAAATGCAACTTTCTAGATTCAACTGAAATATGACATAATCTCTGTTCTAAGAATACATCTTGCAGTTCAGAACTTTCTACATAGAGGATAAGGTGGACTACTTGTGCACACTGCTCGCCCAAGTCCTTGGGGCTCGTTGGTTCAGAAAAGGGCTTCATACTACACACATGAATGGTTTTCTGCCTAATAGCTCCTTCTGGAGTGGTGACATGCTTGACTTGATGTCAGATGGGCTGCAGTCATTGTGGGACTAGTACCCCCAGAGCAGTTCTTGACCATGGCCAATGCAAGTTGTTGTATTAAATATTCCAGGGTTCTCATTGCTCAGATGAATCAATTCCAAGGCAGATTCTGCACCGTCTCCCAGAGACTGAGACTCTCTTGTTGAAAATGATGTGTTCCTTGTGCTCTTTTTCTTGTCTTTCTCCCATCTCTGTTCCCCTATTGATATTTCCTGCAACTCAGTTCAAAATATATTTGAGCAACACTTGTGTCAGTCTTTCCTGGGGACCCCTGCTGTTTCCACTGTGCACTTTGCATATCCCCCCAGTATCTTCCCCCGAGATGCAGAGTTGCAGAGGCAATTTATCTGCAGCACCACCCTACAAGTTTGGCTCCTTTGGAAAGTGTTTTAGGGGAGGTAACATATTTATGAATACTGTTCGTAAGGATGAATCATTTGGTACTTTTTTAAACAATCATAAGTGGTGACACAAGAGACTATATCAAGAAATAAACATTCATAGACAAGAAGCTTTACTTGTCCTGGAAGTAATGGGAAGCCATGCTGCAAGTCACAGATCACCCAAGAAGTGATTCCACCTTGGTAATGTACAGTGCACTGCACAGAAACTGTACTGGGGTGGACTTGGGTATGTATTTGGAAGTGAAGCTTATAGCCCTGAAGCAGGAGGATGTTTGAATTGACTGACTCAGAAGAGGTGGGACTGGTTTGGTGTGCAGCTTGCTCAGAAGCTGCATCAGAGTCCAGCTCTCAGGAGGATTTCCCCACTGATTTTGACTGGAGAGAGGTTGTCCTGGAATAAACACATGTCCAGACCTCAAAGATGGCTGGTCACCGGCTTCTAATTCCTATTTGGCTGCATCAGTTACTACAACTTTGTGCAAAAAATAAAGCACTCTACTCATTCTCTACCTCCTAGAATCCAGTTGGTTTGTGTAAGTTTGCATTGTTCCCACAACAGGACTGTAAGATGTGTTGTGTCAACGCAGCAGACTGGAAAATTTGAAAGACACTTGGTGAGTTCGCCCACTTACTAGCTTCATGCGGGTCTCCTGAGAGCTTAGAGTGGGCTACACATGGCCTTCGGGACGTAACTGCCCACTCACAGCTGCAAGCCCTTGTCTCCTCTTGCCATGAAAAAGTCACACAAAATTCTTGGTCCTGGGAATTCCTGATTAATGGCAGAAAAATTGAAGGCAGCGAAATCTGCCAACTCCTATAGCAAGTGCTATGCTGGGGAAGGTAAGGGGTGAAGGAATTTCAGTCCATTAATCCTTAGGAAACAGGAGGGGGGCCAGGAAGAATATAAAACAGGGGCTCTGTTTGCATATGGTGTGAGTGTGTTCCCAGCGCTCTCAGGTGTCCCCACTGTGAAGTTTGAAGAGGGTAGAAATTCTTCCACTGGCTATGGAGGTGAGCTCTTTGGGAAGTGATTAGGATTAAGGTCATCAGGGTGGAGCCTCATGACTTTATGAGGAGAGGAGGAGGTCAGAAGAGACACAGATTCATGTGTACACTGCTTCTCTTACTACATGACACTCGACATGGCCTTGGACCCTGCCAGCAACGCTACCACTAGATGTTGTCCCCAGGACTTGCGCTGCAGGACTGTGAGCAAAGCTGGAGCTGGAGCTTTGCTCCTTATAAAGTTGCCCACCTGTGCTGTTCCCAACAGAAAAGGGCCTGATGTAGTAGGTGCCATTTAAACTTCAAATACATGTACTAGGCCTTGGCCACATGGAAGGAGGAAATTGCATGCAGAAGGAAAAACACACGTAGTGGTGTTGGTGTGTAGAATATGTGATGGGAGGACACAGCTGATCCATCAGAACTGTAGTGTAGTTTGCTTGGGACTGGAAAGAAGAAGGCCAGCCAGATGTGAAGGGTTCGGCCTGCTGGGCTCTGCAGTATATGCTTCCTTTGAAGGGCAATAGAATGGAGAGAAAAGTTTTAAACAGATTGATAATCATACCACATTCCCCCCTTTGTTCCCTCTGGCTGTTCTGTGGAAATTCAACTGTGAGCAGAAATTTCCAATCCTCCCAACATGATACTTAGAACTGACCCAGTGTCACATCCCCAATATTCTACTGGAAAAAAAAGAACCAGGACAGCTCGGTGCCATGGGGATGAGTGAACAGACCTAACTCTTGAGGGGAATGCACGCTCTGGTGGTCTTTTTAGAAAGAAGATGCCTCAGTTACCAAGGACAGAGATGTAGCCCAGGATTCTCCAACCTCAGACCTACAGTTCTTATCTGTAAAGTAACAGTAATAACAATATAACCTCGCTATCCACTGTTCGTAAGAGTGCTGACTGGTGCAGTGGGGAAATCTCAGTATGGAGATTCCTCAAAAAACTAGGATTGGAGGTTACAACCAACCCAGCTATTCCCCTTCTTGGTATCTTCCCAGAAAAATTAAAAACATCGTACCTCAGTGATATATGTGGCTCCCATGTTTATAGCAGCACAATTTGTCATAGCTAAATCTTGGAAACAACCCAAGTGCTCATCAACTGAGGAATGCATGAAAAAAATGTGGTACTTTTATAGTGGAGTACTACTCAACCTTAAAGAAGGATAAATCTGAGAATTTTATAGGTAAATGGATACAAATTAACACCACAATCATGTGAAATAAATCAGACTAACGTGTAAATATTGTATTGTTTCCCTAGTGTGAGAAACTGAAAGAGTAAATGAGGTCCAAAATGTAAAATAATTATAATGAAATGGGAAGAAGTTTTTCAAAAGGAAAGAGGAACTAGGATGGGGAAAAGGGAAACAAAAGGAAAGGAAAAGAGGGAAAAAATACAAAATAGTTATACCACTAGTTTTTCTTAGTTCATTGAAAAAAAAGTTAGTACTAATATCATTTGGAGAATTTATGTCTGTATGTTGTACTCTGAGAAACTACTTGAAGATAACAATATGCAATGTAATAATTATTGTTATTCTCCTATTATTTTGTTTTGAAATTTTTTTCCATAAAAGAAAGAACCTCACCTTGACTAAACTGTAGTCAGGCTCTCTTGAATCCTCTTTGTGACTCGGCTTAGATGTTGGTCCCCCCAGCCCTGACACCCCCCTTTTAGCAAAGGATCTTGATAACCCACTTCACTGAGAATCTCTTTACCCTTGGTACCATGACCACTTTTGACATCTGAGATTTTATTAAGGTCCTTAACCCTTGTGTCTAAGTGCGTGACCTTTCGGCAGTAAACTTATTAATCCAGTTTAGCAGGAATCCCTCAGTCCTTCTTATAGTCAAGCCCTTCTTAATTATTTTCCACGCACCGATGCCCTGGCCTTTGAGTGCTGGCTGGAAATCCTGAGCACTTGCTGAAGTACTTGCAGTTGAGCTCAGCTCTGTCCTGTAGTATCTCCCCCTTACTGAAGTAGTTAGAAAAAGATCTATATTGGTATTTTAACGAGTGGCCAGGGAATAACTTTCCTTTACATTAACCCCAAGGGTTGTATTAATAATGGAAGTTATAGTTAAGTGGCAGTTGTGAGTGACCATTGCAAAGAGGGACATTTTGCACATCGTACCTGTAAATGTGTTTTGTTAAGGAAAGTGAGAGTAATTATTTGTACAATAAAATGAATAATTGCTCAGCATGACATGGTGTAAGGGAAACCCTGACTGAGTAAAACTGTTGATGTTTCAATGAAATTGAGTTCTATTTTATTTTTGTAAACAGAGCTAAGTTTAAATAGGTTTATTTATAAGATTTTATCTGAGGAATTTTGCATTAAATATTATACTGATGCAAAACACAATTTGGGTTTCTCTCTATTAAATGACAAATTTTTTGTGGATGGTGATCTTCTCAATAAAAGTTTGTAAGAAACTTTTCATTATTTTCTAAGTAATTTGCCCAGCAGTTAAATATTCAAGTATGCATCAGAATAATTTCTTATGCTTGATGTTGACTTTAACATGTCCTTCATTATTAAAGAAAACAAAGTCCACTTTAAAAAGCTAGATTTTAAAATAATCTTGTTACCATCCACATCTGTCTTAAAAATCTTTTAGTGTCACTTGGATTAAATATGGAACTAAGTGTTATTCCTTGCTAATCTATCACGCTGTTTAATTAAATGTTCCCAATCATGACAACATTTTTTGTTTCACTTCCCCCAAATCAAATCCTAAAGGATATCTTATACCGTGTCAAGGAACAGAACATGTCAGTCTGGAATTAAGTAAGAAAGGCTGTTATTGAGCGAGACTATTACAGTAGGAGGAGATCAAGACTCAAAGATTGAGGCAGGAGAGTCACAGGCAAGCAGAGCCCAAGCGAAGCTCCACACGCAGCAAGGGTGCTCACTAAAAGCTGGTGGAACTGTATAGGGATCGTATTCCACATGGCACCCTCAGAGGAGTGGAAGTAGGAATTTAGAGATGGTTAGGCAGTGGGAGGGGACCTGGGTCTCAGAACAAATTGAGATCCAGAAGGTTCCTGTAGAGTTGAGGGCTCTTTGTTTAGGCAAAACAGCTTACAGTTGTGTTAAGATCAAAATTCGAACACCCTGTCAGTACCATTTTTGTCCAGGGCAGGTCAGAAAGTCCTGAGCAACGCAGTGATGAGGAGATTTCAGCTAGGTGATGGCAGAGGAAAATAGTTCTTGGGGTCAGAGTTTCTGCAAAGTTAGCCTTGCTGAACCATCATTGTTTAACTGTCCTTTGATCCAGAAGCTAAAAGTGGGGTACCTAAAATAAAAGAACAAAATATTAGTGGAAAAGGATGTGCTAAGTTGAAGGAACAGGAACTGAAACTGAGGGTGCCCATTTTGGGGAATTCCAAAGTTGGCGGTTGAAAACTGTTTGACTTTCCTAATGCTCTTGGTGATGCTGTATGTAGTCTGAACTACTTTCCTATGAGGCCCTGCATGGCCCAAGCATTTTAGCAGATAGCTGTGGGGGACCACCTGGGTGACTCTCCTTGAAAGAAGAGCAGTCACTTCCATTTGGATTAACTTGGTCCTGTCTCCAAGTATTGATGTGTACAGTGCTGGCTGGGCTATTTCTCGGTCCCTTTAATTGGCTCTAAGCAATGTAAATTGGGTTGGCTGAGGAGTGTAATCGTTGAAGCAAGGTGACAGGCACTGTTTCCCTACCAGTGTCTCCCAAAAACATGGTTGAGCTGGGTGGGATGGAGAGCCGTGATCCATGCTGTCCAGCTGGACTGAGCCTCAGAAAGAGGCTGTGACTTCCCAGGGCAAAAAGGATTGTGCATCAGAGCTGAAGCGCTGACCCCCAAATATTAAATACCACCTCAATTGTGTTACACAGATTATGTTCTTTGCGTTTCTTTCCCTCTGCATATCACAGAGGTGATCTTAGGTCCCCTACCTAGCCCAGCTCACAGCTGGAGTATTTCCCACCACTTTCACTGACAAGTCATCCCCAAGCCACTCCACCTATGGAGAATTAATAAAATCTGGGTTGGGCCCTGGGTTGGGGCCTTTATTTGGGTGAACCACCATTTTTGGTGTACTTAGAACCCCTTGGCTCCCCATAACTATATGTACATCTCAGTGTCTTTATTTTTGCCTTGAGTTGCCCTGGAAGTTGTAGTTTGGAATCAACTTGCTGGAATTCCAATAACTTTTCCATGGGATTACAAATATAAACTTTCCTGGAATGAGATGAGGTCAGGACAGGGCTTTCTACAGTTAGTGATCTAGAAAGTGGTTTTACGAGGAAACATAGGACCATGCTTTGTGATGCATGCCCAGGTCTGTTACAGCGATAGGTCTTACAGGTATAGAGAAAGTTACTGGAAATTTGCTTGCAACGATTCTTTGGAAACTGGAGGTCAGCCAGAAGATACAAACTCAGTAAGATGTAAGTACTCAACTTTTAGTCTTCAGAGCAGAGAGAAAGAAAGAACAGTTAGGATAGTTTGGAGGCTGTTTGTGTGGTCAGATGCTTAAGGAAATGAAGAACAGAAAATGTGGTAAGAGTTGGAAATCCATGCAAAACAAAAAGATCTAGTCTAATTGCCGTAGGGCCCACACTGCTTTCCACAGACAGAGAGAAAGCTTGGCCTCCAGACAACACAGAGCCAGCAGAGCCATGGGTTCCACGCGATTCACAGAGGGGTTCAAAGCAGCTCAGCACACACACCCAAGGCTGGATCCCGAGCATCCAGAAGGGCATGCTGCAGTTTCCCACTGAAGCACAAAACTGCTTCCCGCTGATCCCTTTCCCAATTTTGATCACACATAATCCCAAAGAAAGATTAGTTTTGATCATTCAGTAAGTCCGATTTACACTGGCTATTTACATAAGTCTGCAAGAATGGAAATTTACATACTGAGCTTCTTACACTGGCTCTGTGGGA